>JAPXFY010001864.1:0-25000 GCA_030674185.1 Monoplex corrugatus | reverse complement strand
TATTGGTTCTACATAACATTCAAGAACTCACAATCCCAAAATTAACAAAGGCATGGATATCATAAAATGATCAACCCATTGGACTCAAACTGCTCCCCACCCTCCAACATTATTCAGCAACAATGTTTCCGCATCAACATTGGACAACATCATCTTCTTTAACCCTTTGACTCCCGCACTCTATCCACCAACAGCAAACACTTAACCCTTTGATTCCCTTACCCTATCCATTAGTTTCTTGCAGGTAGCCGGTGGATAGGGTGAGGGAATCAACAGGTTAACCCCTTGACCCCCGCGCCCTGTCCACCAGCATCCTACATTGTCAACCATGCAAGCAAAGCAAAAACTTAACCCTTTGACTCCTTCGCCATGCTCACCAGCATTCTGCATTGTCAACCATGCAAGCGAAGCGAAAACTTAACTTGTACGTATTTGTATTTGTTTGATATCCTCATAATTGTTCTCAGAAGTATGTTTGTTCTCTCTTCAAATTCATATTTACTTTTTCTTTTAACCAAGACTTTAGAAGGCAAGAGGGCTAATTGGTCCTCAAGGTATGGGACCTGGGAAATCAACCTAGCTCTCCAATGTTTTATACCAAGGCAGCCGAAGAATGCCCTACTCTTCACGATTTTTAACTGCCGTGGGATCTTTAGAGTGCGCGGCCAGGAGGCACATGGGTCCGAATCGTTTTTCGTCCCCTTCCGAAGGACTAGACGTTCACTTCGAATTTCTGGTCAAAACTGATGAGAAAAGTCGAGACCTCAACGGGGAGCGAACCCTGGAACCTCGAGTTTAGTTATTGGCAGGCGAACATCTGAACCATTTGTGTATTGACTGTGTGGCTTTCTGTGATATATGTAAATACTGAGTGCCTAGTCCTGTTTATCTTTTATTCTCATTCAGTTATTTAGTTAGTTATTTCGGTTATTTATTCTTTTTTTGTTTTAGGACAAGATACATAGATACAGGCATCATTACAATGTAACCAAGATTGTTTCAATGATAGACTGCTACGAATTCAATGATAGAGTGATACGATACTAGTGTAAAATACAAAACCCATAAGCTTAGTAGGACCTCAGGACCTGGCCAGTTGATGGATCGGAGCTTACGTGCAGGCTTAAGGCTTGTGCTACGATCTTTCTGGAATCTTCATCACATGGCACCTGTGACGTTAGTGCATGTGGAATTCATTCCGAGCGCAGAGACGTCATCTTGAAAAACTGAAACTGAAACTGAAACGTCCTGGGACATCAGCCTCAACTAGGGGTTGGTCATCTTATCGGACTAACTGACCTAACGAGCCCACTTGCCGTCCGTTTACACGCAAATGGTCCAGTCCTCACTTTTAGCTGGAGCTAGGATATCCTTTTACATATATACATGTACATATACCCCACCATCGCTAACTTAATATACATGCTACATGTGGTACCCGCAGAACACACGAAACAGGAACCAGAAAAAGCAAAACAAAAAACAAACAAACAAAATAACACGAAAAAAGAATAATAACGCGTATTTGATACAAGAAGAAAAGACAGGCGCAAATTTCAGCCAACTGGCCTTTGTCAAGCGTAAGATCACAAACAAACAGATACCAGATACAAAAACTTAGGAGAAAAAGACTGAAACTTTCCTGCTGCTCTGTCCAGTGTGAGAAAGAGAAAAGGAATCGAAAATTTGCGCCTGTCTTGTCTTGTTGTAGTAAATACGTGTTCAAACTCCGTTTTCGTGTTTTTTCTGTTTCCTGTACACAAAACAGGAACAAACATACTTCTGAGAACAATTATGAGGATATCAAACAAATACAAATACGTACAAATGCACATAAAGATAAAGACACAAACGTGCACATAGGAATCCACACCTGCACACATATACACGTGGCTTTACTCAGGGCCAAGCCGGAATCCTCCCGTAGACTTTTTTTTTTTTTTTGGACGGTGGGGTGGGTGGGTGGAAGTAAGAAAACTTGAGCAGGCCCGCAAGACTGTATGCAGCTTGAATAAAGGGGAGTAATTATGGTTCAACTGCCGTAGAACTTGCCTACAAAAGGAGACACGGTACACATCCGGTTGAGCACTGACTGTGTCCCAGACAACATGGTGTACACATTAACCCTATCTACACTTCTAAATCTAGAGATCGCATATTTTCAGATGCCATCTTTCTGTTGATTTTGTGTAATGAGTAATTTAGTACCACTTGGGACGACAAGTGGATGTAAAATGGCATCAAGTGCTTATCTATGTTCCTCTTTTGCAAGGCCCTCGTAATGCTGGTCCAAAGTTTACCCCATTCCTTTGTGACCTCAGGATGATGGTACGGCCGGGGTGTTTACCTTTCTTAAGAGTATAAAGAGACAGTGAGAGAGAGGAGGAGGGAGAGATGGAGAGGGAGACATAGAGGGGGAAGAGAAAGGGAGAGAGAGGGAGAGAGGGAGAGAGAGAGAGATGATGATGATGATGATGAGAAAGAGAGACAGACAGACAGAGACAGAGAGAGAGAAAAAGAGGGGATACAGAGACACAAAGAGAGTAAAGAGAGACAGTGAGAAAGAGACAGACAGGGAGAGAGAGAAGGGGGGGGGGAGAAAGAGATGAAGAGTTAGGGAGAGCGAGAGAGAAAGAAAAAGGGAGATAGAGAGATGGGGAAGAGAATGAGAGGGAGAGAGAGGAAGAGAGAAATAGAGAGAGAGTGAGAGAGAGATGGAAAGAGAGACGAGAAGAGAGACAGACAGAGAGGGGGGAAAGAGATAGAGGTGGGGGAGACGGAGAAAGAGAGAGAGAGGGGGGAAGAGACAGATAGGAGAGAGAGAGGGGGGAAGAGACTGATAGGAGAGAGAGAGAGAGAGAGAGAGAGAGAGAGAGAGAGAGAGAAGAGAGAGAGAGAGAGAGAGAGAGGCTTGACGCACGCTTAGCGCGCCATTTGGTCCTTTTTTATCCACTAGACGAGGCGGCAGGGAAGTTACATGTATACGCGCTTACATTGGTTTTCTTGTTCTTCTGGTTCCCGTATATTTATGTGTTGGGTAGACTGCTATCTGCTATTGTGATGCGCTAGAGCGAAGCTGCCTGACACTGACACGCTCAGTGGTTTGTCCTGACCTAGGTTGCCTTCTATTCACTTCTGCTTGATACGTGCCCCCCCCCTCCCTCTCTCTCTCTCTCCCTCTCTCTACGACTTTATGCTTTGTGGCTGCGTCTATGCTAGCTGAATGGGTAGCGCAAACTGTGTTGGGTTTGAGAAATTCTACATGGGAGATAACTCCGTGACTCTCAAGAGTTATGTTACTTAGTTGATAAAGAATTTACATTCGTGTTTAATTTTATGGTGTTTTGTTTAGTTGTTTTTTTTATATTAAATTCTGTCTGTGTGGCTCGATTTCAATTGTTAATTTATTTGTTTATTGTTTTTTTTACGTAAGTTTGTTTGTTTGTTTGTTTGTTTGTTTACGTGTTTATTTATTCATTTATTTGTTTATTGTATCAACCCGCCAGAATGACGCCATAAGTGCTTCACCACAGACCTACCCAACATCACACAGACATGTAAATAGCCTTGTCGGACTGTTATGGGCACTTGAGATAGACTGCTCCGAGTTTGGAGTTTGTTTATGAGGGATTCGTTGCACTCTGACAATCCCTTATGCACTCCACCAAATCTGCCATGTGCTGTTCTGACAGACTATCTAAGCCTGCATAGAACTGTATGCGCTGACAAGGTCTTGAAATGGAGATTGAGGGTGATGGTGGTGAAGAACAGCACCTATGAGACACTTGATTGACACCGCCAGAATGATTAAAACATAAAGATGGACAGTGAACTCGCCAGCTTTTTTTATGTTGCGGGCTGGAACTGGACTCGAGACATCAGACCTTGAGATCTAGGGTTCAGATCCAACAGACAGCCAGCCTGCTCAAAAATGAGATAGAAATTGCACTCTAAACTACACTCACACACACGCACGCACACACACACACACGCACGCGCACACACGCACGCGTCCACCACGCACCACATGCACGCACAGACGCACGCACGCACACACACCCATGGACACACACACACACACACACACACGCACGCACGCACGCACCCACGCGCGCACAAGATACCGAATCCTTCACGTACGCAAACCCTGTGTGGTAGCAAGATCTTCACAACAATACCGATGTAAAAGAAACAAAACAACAGAGAAAGAGTCAACCTACACGACGTTAAAGGTCTATTGGTTACCTTCCCGTCCATTTTCACAGACAACAAATATCTACATTGGAGGCCAGCCCATGGAGATTAGAGTGTTTACGTCTCCGAGATGGAGGTAGACTGCTATAATGAAATAATATATGCTTGCTCCTCTTCACGCACTTTCGTTTGGTTCAGCCACACCGGGGAAATGGGAGGGACAAGTGAGGGACGATTTCAATTGAGGGTTTCATTCCATTAATTCCCACCAAAGCTCTCTCCAATTGGTTCCTCCCGAATTCCCTCTGCCCCTTTGTTTCCCCCACCCTGAGCCCATCTCTTTGGTTCTCTCCCAAATCTCCATCCCACCGCCGTTCCCCCCTGAAGTTCTTTTCCATTTGTACCCCTCCCAACCGCTTTCCACCTTTCTCTGAGCGTCCCTCCTCAAATTTCCTCGCAGTGCCCCCACTCTCCAAGATCAAACCCAGAGTTCCCTGTCTTAAGTAAACCACCTCCCCCGCCCGACTTTCCTTCATTGGTTATCTTCTCTTGAAGTGCCCTTTCCCAAGTTCCCTTGTCTATAAATTCCTCCAATGTTCCCTTCCCTTGTTCTTCTTGCCTGAAGTTTCCTTTCCTTGTTTCTTTTTGAACTTCCCATCCGCTTGTTTACTCCTCCCAAAGAACATTTCCTCCAATTTGTCTCTCTCCCAGAGAATCTCCTCCCACCCCCATTAATTGTTTCTCCCTATTTTCCTTTCTACTTGTACACCCCCCTTCCACTTAATCCAAAGTTCTCTCCAACTTGTATCCCTCCCTCTCTCCACCTTCCCTCAGGTTCCTTTAGATTCCCTTCCAGTACCTTCCCCCCTTCCAAAAGTTCCAAAGTTTCTTTCTTTTGTCTCTTTGTCCTGAAGTTTATTTCCCTTGGCCACCCTGCCCTGAAGTTCCCTCCCGCTTGTTTACCCATTCCACCCCATTGTTCCCTTTCATTTGTCCATCTGCCAACCCCCTACCCCTCCTAAGAGTTCCTTCGCACTGGTTCTGTTCTTCTCCAGTGTTTCCTCCCCTTGCTCTCCTTGCCCTGTAATTCCTTCTCCTTGGTTCTCCTTGAAGTTCCTTCCAACTTATACTCTTTCCACCCCAAAATTACATCACATTTATCCCCCTGGTTCTCTCCCAAATTCCCACCCCATGGTTCTCCTCCCAAATTCCCCTCACCCCCCCGACACACTACCCTTGTTTTCGTTCCTTTTAAAATCCTTCTCTCTTGGTCCACTTCCTTCTAATTTTGTACTCCGCCCTTTCCTTCCTTTAGTGCCTCCACCTAGAGTTCTTTACCATCGTGTCCTCCACCCAGAATTCCCTTCCTTTGGTGCTCTCCGAAGTGTCCACTCCAAAGTTATAGTTTGCCTTTCTGTGTTACTTCCTAAAGTTGACATCTGTTTGTAACCCTCTCCCTAAAAAATTTTTTTTAAAAATAAAAAGGCTTACCCCCCGTTGTTACTTCCCATTTTGATATTTCCTCCCCTTCCCAGAAGTTCCCTGGAAGAGCCTTTGCTTTATCCTCCCTGCCTGAGGTTCTCTCCCCTTGTTTCCAGTTGAATTTCCCTCTCACTTGTCCCCTTCCTACTCCATTGCTTCTCCCACACTTCCTTCCGCCAACTTCCCTCTTTTTGTTTTTCTCTTTTAATCGTCACAACCCTTTGTCCCCATTCCCAGAGTTTTGACTTTTGTTCCCCCACCCAAATGTCCCTTCATTTGTTTTACCCTATTTAGAGTTCCCTCCCTCTGTTTACCCCCACCCAGAGTTCTCTCCTTCTGTTTCCCCACCCAGAGTTCCCTTCGTATGCCCCCCCCTCCCCCCAACTCGGAGTTTCCTCCCTTTGTTTCCCTCTTCAACAAGATTTCCTTTCCTTCGTTTTCTTCCTCAACCAGAGTTCCCTCCCACTGTTTCAATTCCATATGGAGTTCACTCCTTTTCTCCCCCCCCCCCCCCCCAACCGAAGGACCTTCTTCTGTTCTCCCCCCACCCGGAGTTCCCTCTCACTGTTTCCCACCACGCAGAGTTCCCTCATTCTATTTCCCCCACCCAGAATTCCCTCCCTCTGTTCACCCCACCCAGAGTTCCCTCCTTCTGCTTCCCCCCACCCAGAGTTCCCCTACCTCTGTTACCCCCATCCAGAATTCCCTCCCTCTGTTTTCCACTCCCCATCCAAAGTTCCCTCCCTCTGTTACTCCCCTGGAGTTCCCTCCTTGTGTTCCCCAACCCAGAATTCCCTCCTGCTGTTACCCCACCTGGAGTTCCCGCCCTCTGTTACCCGCCGGAATTCCCGCCATCTGTTCCCCCCACCTGTAATTCCCTCCCTTTGTTTCTTCCTCACTGGGTGTTCTCTCCCTCTCTTCCACCTGGAATTCCCTCTCTCCCCCACACACAGATTTCCCTCTCTCCGTTTCCCTCTCTCCCCCAGATTTCCTCACTCTGTTCCCCCTCCTGAGTTCCCGCCCTCTGTTTCCCCTTATCCAGAGTTCCCCCCCCCCCCCCCTCTGTTTCCCCCAGCCTGGAGATCCCTCCTTCTGTCCTTCCTTTAGTTTCCTCCCTCTTTCCCCTGCCCCCTGAGTATCCTCCCTCTCTTCCCCCACGAGTTCCCTCCCTATGCTCCCCACACCCCGACTGCCGAGTTCACTGCCTCTGTTCCCTCCCTCTGTTCTTCTCTCTGGAGTTCTCTCCCTCTGTTCTACCCCTCTGGAGTTCCCTTCCTTTGTTCTACACCCCAAGGAGTTTCCTCACTCTGTTCTATCTCCAGGAGTTCCCTCCCTCAGTTTCCCGCACTCCTTGGAGTTCGCTCGCTCTGTTCCCCGCACACCAGCCCCCCAAGTTCACTCCCCCTGTGCCCCATTCCCCCAACTGGAGTTCCCTCTCCTCTGTTCTACCCCCGGAGTTCCTTTCCACTGTTCCCCATACCCAGAGATCCCTTCCACTGTTCTACCCCCTGGAATTCTCTCCCTCTGTTCTACCACCCTGGACGTCTCTCCCTCTGTTTCCAGTACACCCTGGACTTCCCTCCCTGTTCCCCACCCATCTGGAGTTCCCTCCCTCTGTTCTCCCCCCATCCAGAGTTCCCTCCCTGTGTTCTATCCTCCCGGAGTTCCCTTCTACTGTTCCCCTTACCCGGATTCCCTTCCACTGTTCTATCCCACTCCGGAGTTCCCTCCCTCTGTTCTCCGCCCATCCAGAGTTCCCTTCCTCTGTTCCCCCACCCAGATCTGTTCTCCCTCACCCGGAGTTCCTTCTCCCCCCCCCCAGCTCCCTCCCACTGTTTCCCTCCACCTGGAGTTCCTTTCTACTGTTCCTTCCATCCAGAGTTCCCTCCCTCCGTTCTCCACCCCTCCACCCAGAGTTTCCTTTCATTGTTCCTCCTATCTAGAGTTCCTTCTGTTCTCCACCCCCCATCCAGAGTTCCCTCCCTTTGTTCTCCACCCCCCCCCCCGAGTTCCTTTTCAGTGTTTCACCCATTCAGAGTTCCCTCCATCTGTTACCTCCCTGGAGTTCCCTTCCTGTGTTTTCCCACCCAGACTTCCCTCCTGCTGTTTCCCAACCTGAAGTTCCCGCTGTCTGTTATCCCATGGAGTTCCCGCTGTCTGTTATCCCCCGGAGTTTCCTCCCTCTGTTTCTTCCCCATACAGATTTCTCTCCACCTGTTACCGCCCCGGTGTTCCCTCAATCTGTTCCCCCACCCAGAGTTCCCTCTCTCTGTTTCTCCCTCTCCAGGAGTTCCTTCCCTCCGTCCCCCACCCACACACCTTGGAATTGCCTCTCTGTTCCCCCACGGAGTTTTCTTCCTCTGTACCCCCCCCCCCCCCTGGATTTCTTCACTGTTTCCCCCTCCTGAGTTCCAGTCCTCTGTTTCGAATTTCCTTCATCCAGAGTTCCCTCCTCTGCCCCCCCCCCCCAACCTGGAGTTCCCTCCCTCCGTTCCCTCCCCTGAGTGTCCTCCCTTTCTTCCCCCTTTCTTCCCCCAAAGTTCCCTCCCTCTGTTCCCCGTACCCAGCCCCTGAGTTCACTCACTCTGCCCCCCCCCCCCCCCCCGAGTTCCCTCCCTCTGTTCTCCCCATCCAGAATTTCCTCCCTTTGTTCTCCCCCCCCCCCCCTAGAGTTCATTCCATCTGTTCTACCCCCCGTGGAGATTCTTTCCTCTGTTCTACCCCCCTGGAGTTCCCTCCCTCTTTTCTACTCCCCTTTGAGTGCGTTTCCTCCGTTCTATTCCACCTGGAGTGCGCTCCCTCTGTTCTACTCCCCCTGGAGTTCTTTCCCTATGTTCTACACCCCCTGGAGTTCCCTCCCTCTGTTCCCCGCACCCCCACCCTCCCACGAGTTCCCTCCTTCTGTTCCTCATTCTCCCATCTGGAGTTCCTTCCCTCTGTTCTTCCCCAGTCCGTAATTTCCTCCCTCTGCTCTACCGCCCTCTGTTCTACCCCCTTGCAGTTCCTCCTTTTCACGACCACACCCCACCTGGAGTTCCCTCCCTCTGTTCTCCCCCATCCATGGTTCCTCCCTCTGTTCTCCACACACACACATCCGACCAGAGTTCCCTCTCTCTGTTTCCCACCTACCCAGAGATTTTTTCCACTGTTTCCCCCATCCCCCCCATCCGGAGTTCCCTCCCTCTGTTCTCCATCCCACCCACTCCATTTGGAGTTCCCTCCCTCTGCTACCCCCTGGAGTTCCCTCCCTCTGTCCCCCCCCCCCCCCCCGAGTTCCTTTCCTTTGTTCCCTCACCCGAAATTCCCTATCTCTGCTTCCCCCCCCCCCCCCTTAGTTATCTTTCTCTGTTCCCCCCATCTAGAGTTTCCTCCCTCTCTCCTCCACCCCTCCCCAGAGTTCCTTTCCACCGTTTCCCTCCCTCTGTTCTTCCCCAGTCCGTAATTTCCTCCCTCTGTTCTACCCCCTGGAGTTCCCTCCCTATGTTCTACACCCCCTGGAGTTCCCTCCCTGTTCTTTACCCCCCCCCCTGGAGTTCCCTCCCTGTTCAATCCCCCCCCCCCGAGTTCCCGCCCTCTGTTCTTCCCTCATCCGGATTTCCCTCCCTCCGTTCTCATCCACCCGCACTTCCCTTCCTTCATTCTCCTCCCACCCGGGGTTCCCTCTCTTTGTGTTCTTCCCGATCCGATTGGATGCAATTCCTTCCATTTCTTCGTTTCCCCCCTCCGGAGTTTTCTCCCTCTGTTCTCTCTCACTCCACTCAGGAGTTCCCTCCCTCTGTTCTATACCCCCTGGAGTTCTCTATCCTTGTGTCCACCCTCCGGAGTTCCCTCCTGTTTCCCCCTACCCTTCCAGAGTTCCCTCCTGTTCTGTTCCCCCCCCCCCCCACCACCTCCGTCTAATTGTTCCATCCTTCTGTTTTCTGCCTCCCTTCCTGAGCTCCCTACCTCATTATTTCCCGTTCAGAATTCCCTCCCTCCTTTTCCCCACCCAGAGTTCCAACCTTCTGCCCCCCCCCCCCCCCCCCGTATATACAGAGTTCCCTCCCTCTCATCTCTCACCCTACCCCCTATCTGAAGTTTCCTCCCTCTTTCCTGCCCCCAGTCTGGATTCCCTTCTTCATTTGTCCCCCCCCCCCCGCCACCCTTCCAGAGTTCGCTCTGTTCACCCCAACTTGAGTTTTCTCCCTTTGTTATCCCCCTTCCGGAGTTCCCTCCTGTTCTCCATCCCCCTTCCAGAGTTCCCTCCTTCATTTCTCCCCTCTCCAGAGTTCACTCCCTTCGTTTCTCCACGCCGGGTTTCCTCCGTCTGTTCTCCCCCCTATGTAGAGTTCCCTCCCTCTGTTCTCTCCCCATGTGGAGTCCCCTCCCTCTGTTTCCCCCCTTCGGGAGTTCCCTCCCTCTAGAGCCCCTCCCCCTGTTTCCTCTCTTCACGAGCTCCCTCCCTCTGTTCCCCCCCCCCTTAGGACATTCCTCCATCTGGTCCTCCTACCATCTGGAGTTCACTCCCTCTTTTCACCCCACCCCGAGGTCCCTCCCTCCGTTCCCCTTCCCCCACCTGGAGGAGTTCCCTCACTCCATTTCTCCCAACCTACAAGGACTTACCTCTGCCTCCCCCACCCCACCCAATTGCCATTCCTCCTACCCTCAGTCCCCCCCCCCCTCCATGTCCTGAGTTTCATCTATTTTCCTGCATCCCTCCCCCCAATCCGGAGTTCCGTCCCTCTGTTCCCCGCCCCCCTACCCCCCACGTCTGGAGTTTCTTTCCTCTCTCCCTCTCTTCTCCCGCCCTCCTCCCCCCTCGTCCAGAGTTCCCTCCGTCTCTTCTCCCGTCCCCTACCCCCTACGCCCGGAGTTCCCTCCTCTTCACCCGCCCCTCTATGCGGAGTCCCAAACCTAGAGTTCCCTTACTCCCCCTCCCCAGCGTTTCCTCCCTCCATTTCCCCCAGCTATCCAGAGTTCCCTCCCTCTGCCCCCCCCCCCCCAACCTGGAGTTCCCTCCCTCTATTCTCTCCCATCCATTTTGGAGTCCCTCCCTCTGTTTCCCCACATCCAGAGTTCCTCCCTCTCCCCCCTCCCAGTTCTCTCCCTCTTCCACGCCCTTAGTTCCCCTCCCTGTTCCCACACCCGTTAGTTCCCTCCCTCTGTTTCCCGCACACCACCCCCATCCTGAGTTCCCTCCCTCTGTTCTCCCCCCCCCCCCCCGCATCAGGAGTTGCCTCCTGTTCTACCCCTATCCGGAGTTCTCTCTGTTCTTCCCCTCATTCGGAGTTGTTTCCCTCTCTTCTACCCCCACCCAGAGTTTTCTCTGTTTTTCCCGTCATCCGGAGTTCCCTCCCTCTGTTACTCACAAGATCTGAACAAAAATAATACCTGGACCTCATTGATTTCTCGCTTGTTTTTCGTCTCGTTGGTTTCTCGTCTCGTTGTTCTCGTTGTCGTACTCGTTGTCCTCGTTGCCGTTGTTGTCGTCGTTGTCATTCTCGTTCATGTCCTTGTCGTTGTTCTCGTTGTCGTCGTCGTTCTTCTCGTCGTCATTCTTCTCGTTCTCGTCATTTTCGTTGTGGTAGTTGTTCTCGTTGTTGTTGTTCCCGTTGTTGTTCTTCTCGTTGTTGTTGCTGTTCTTCTCGTTGTCGTCATTGTTCTTCTCGTTCTTTTTGTCGTCGTTCTTTTCGTTGTCGTCGTCGTTGTTCTCGTTGTCGTAGTTGTTCTTCTCGTTGTCGTTGTTTTCGCTGTTGTTCTCGGTGTTGTTGTTGTTCTCGTTGTTGTTGCTGATCTCGTCTTCGTCGTTCTTCTTCTTCTCGTTGTCGTTGTTCTTCTCGTCGTCGTCGTTGTTCTACTCGTTCTCGTCGTCGTTATTCTTTTCGTTGTTGACAAAATAGTTCTCGTTGTGGTCGTTGTTCTTCAAGTTGATCTCGTTGTCGTTGTTCTCGTTGTGGTCGTTGTTCTCGTTGTGGTCGTTGTTCTTCTCGTTGTCGTTGTTCTTCTCGTTGCAGTTGTTCTTCTCGTTGTCATAGTTGTCCTCATTGTTGTTCCTCTCGTTGTCGTAGTTGTTGTTCTTCTCGTTGTCGTTCTTCTGTTTGTCGTAGTTGTTCTTCTCGTTGTTCTTGTTGCAGTTGTTCTTCTCGTTGTCGTCGTTGTTGTTCGTTGTGTTGTCTTGTTTCTATTTTCTTTTCGTTGTTGTTCTGTTGTCTTCCTCTGTCGTCCTTGCTTCTTCCTTGTGTTCTTGTCAAATTGTTGTTCGTTTCCGTTCTCCGTTGTTTTCTTGATCTTGTTCGTTTTTCTCGTTGTTCTTTTGTTCTTCCGTTGTCTCGTTGTTGTCTTTCCGTTCTTTTCTGTCTCGTCTCTTTTCTCCCTTCTCATGTTGTGTCTTTCGTTCTGTTGCTGTCATTCGTTTGTTTTCTTCTTGTTGTTTTGTTGTTCTTGTGTCTTTCTCTGTTGTCGTCTTTGTTCTTCTCCTGTGTGTTCTCTTGTATTTCCGTCGTTGTTCTTTCGTTGAGTGTCTCTTCTCGTTGTTTTCCGTTTGTTCTTCTCTTAGCTTCTCGTTGTGTCGTTTTCGTTGGTCCTTGTTGTTCTCTCGTTGTCGTCCTTTGTTTCTGTTGTTCTCGTTCTCGTGTCTTGTTTTCCGTTGTCAATGTTCTTTCGTTGTCGTATTCTCTCGTTTTCTTCGTTCTCTCGTTGTTTCTTTTGTTCGTCGTTTTCGTTGTCACTTGTTGCTTTCGTGTATGTTCTCGTTGCGTTCTTTTGTCTGTTGTCCTTTGTTCTTCCGTTGTCGTTTCTATTCTTTCGTTGTCTTGTTGTCTTTCGTTTCGTCGTTGTTCTTTGTTATTCGTTCGTTTTGTCTTGTTTCTTCCTTGTTGTTTTCTGTTGTCTTCGTTGTTGTTCTTGCTCGTTTCTCATTGTATCGTCTTTTTCTTCTTTCGTTGTGTCCTTGTTGTTCTGTTGTCATTTTTGTTGTTCTTCTCCTTGTTGTTTTTCCCGTTGTTTTTCGTTGTTTCGTCGTTGTTCTTCTCGTTTTTCATCGTTGTTGTTCTTCCGTTTTCTCGTGTTCTGTTGTCCTTGTTCTTCTCCTCCTTGTGGTCCTTGTTGTTCTTTCGTTGTCGTCGTTGTTCAAGTTGTCGTTCTTCTCGTTGTCGTAATTGTTCTCTCGTTGACGTTTCATTGTTGATCTTTTCGTTGTGTCCTTATTGTTTCGTTGTCGCCTTGTTATTCTTCTCGTTCTCGAACTTGTCTTTCGTTGTCGCCTTGTCGCTGTCATCCTTGTTGTTCTTCTCGTTGTCGTCGCTGTTTTCCGTTGTCGTCGTTGTTGTTCTTCTCGTTGTCGTCCTTGTTTCTTCACGTTGTCAAAATTGTCCTTTTCGTTGTCGTAACTGTTGTTCTTTTCGTTGTCGTTCTTCTCGTTGTTGTCATTGTTGTTCTTTCCGTTGTCGGCCTTGTTATTCTTATCGTTGTCGTTTCTCGTTGTCATCGTTGTTTTTCTCATTGTCATCGTTGTTGTTCTTCCGTTCTTCTCGTTGGCATCGCTCTTTTTCCGTTCTTCTCGTTGTCGTCGTTGTTGTTTCTCTCGTTGTCATCGTTGTTGTTCTTCCGTTCTTCTCATTGTCATCGTTCTTCTTCCGTTCTTCTCGTCGTCGTCGTTGTTCTTCTGTGCTTCTCGTTGTCGTCGTTGTTCATCTCGGCGTCGTCGTTGTTCTCGGTGTCGTCGTTGTTCTTCTCGTTGTCGTTCTTCTCGTTGTTGTCCTTGTTCTTCTCGTTGTCGTCCTTGTTCTCGTTGTCAAATGTGTTCTTCTCGTTGTCGGCGTTGTTGTTCTCGTTGTTCTTCTTCTCGTTGTCGTCGTTGTTCTCGTTGTCGTCGTTGTTCTCGTTGTCGTGTTCTTCTCGTTGTCGTAATTGTTCTTCTCGTTGACGTTCTCATTGTCGTTGATCTTTTCGTTGTTGTCATTGTTCTTCTCGTTGTCGTCCTTGTCGCTGTCATCCTTATTCTTCTCGTTGTCGCTGTTCTCGTTTTTGTCTTTGTTCTTCCCGTAGTCGTCGTTCTTTTCGTTGTAGTTGCCGTCGTTGTTCTTCTCGTTGTCATCGTTGTTCTTCCGTTCTTCTCGTCGTTCTTCTGTGCTTCTCGTTGTCGTCGTTGTTCATCTCGGTGTCGTCGTTGTTCTTCTCGTTGTCGTCCTTGTTCTCGTTGTCCTTGTTGTTCTCCTCGTTGTCCTTGTTGTTCTCGTTGTCAAACTTGTTCTTCTCGTTGTCGTCGTTCTCGTTGTTCTTCTCGTTGTCGTTGTTCTTCTCGTTGTCGTCGTTGTTCTTCTCGTTGTCGTAATTGTTGTTCTCGTTGACGTTCTTATTGTCGTTGTTGTCCTTATTGTTCTTCTCGTTGTCGTCCTTGCTATTCTTCTCGTTGTCGTTGTTGTCAATGTTGTTCTTTCCGTTGTCGTCCTTGTTATTCTTATCGTTGTTTTTCTCGTTGTCATCGTTGTTGTTTTTCTCGTTGTCATCGTTGTTGTTCTTCCGTTCTTCTCATTGTCATCGCTCTTTTTCCGTTCTTCTCGTTGTCGTCCTTGTTGTTCTAGTTGTCATCTTTGTTGTTCTTCTCCTTGTTGTTTTTCTCGTTGTTTTTCTCGTTGTCCTTGTTCTTCTCCTCCTTGTGGTCCTTGTTGTTGTTCTCGTTGTCGTCGTTGTTCAAGTTGTCGTTCTTCTCGTTGTCGTAATTGTTCTTCTCGTTGACGTTCTCATTGTTGATCTTTTCGTTGTTGTCCTTATTGTTCTCGTTGTCGCCCTTGTTATTCTTCTCGTTCTCGAACTTGTTCTTCTCGTTGTCGTCCTTGTCGCTGTCATCCTTGTTGTTCTTCTCGTTGTCGTCGCTGTTCTTCTCGTTGTCGTCGTTGTTGTTCTTCTCGTTGTCGTCCTTGTTTTCTTCACGTTGTCAAAATTGTCCTTTTCGTTGTCGTAACTGTTGTTCTTTTCGTTGTCGTTCTTCTCGTTGTTGTCATTGTTGTTCTTTCCGTTGTCGGCCTTGTTATTCTTATCGTTGTCGTTTTTCTCGTTGTCATCGTTGTTTTTCTCATTGTCATCGTTGTTGTTCTTCCGTTCTTCTCGTTGGCATCGCTCTTTTTCCGTTCTTCTCGTTGTCGTCGTTGTTGTTTCTCTCGTTGTCATCGTTGTTGTTTCTTCCGTTCTTCTCATTGTCATCGTTCTTCTTCCGTTCTTCTCGTCGTCGTCGTTGTTCTTCTGTGCTTCTCGTTGTCGTCGTTGTTCATCTCGGCGTCGTCGTTGTTCTCGGTGTCGTCGTTGTTCTTCTCGTTGTCGTTCTTCTCGTTGTTGTCCTTGTTCTTCTCGTTGTCGTCCTTGTTCTCGTTGTCAAATGTGTTCTTCTCGTTGTCGGCGTTGTTGTTCTCGTTGTTCTTCTTCTCGTTGTCGTCGTTGTTCTCGTTGTCGTCGTTGTTCTCGTTGTCGTGTTCTTCTCGTTGTCGTAATTGTTCTTCTCGTTGACGTTCTCATTGTCGTTGATCTTTTCGTTGTTGTCATTGTTCTTCTCGTTGTCGTCCTTGTCGCTGTCATCCTTATTCTTCTCGTTGTCGCTGTTCTCGTTTTTGTCTTTGTTCTTCCCGTAGTCGTCGTTCTTTTCGTTGTAGTTGCCGTCGTTGTTCTTCTCGTTGTCATCGTTGTTCTTCCGTTCTTCTCGTCGTTCTTCTGTGCTTCTCGTTGTCGTCGTTGTTCATCTCGGTGTCGTCGTTGTTCTTCTCGTTGTCGTCCTTGTTCTCGTTGTCCTTGTTGTTCTCCTCGTTGTCCTTGTTGTTCTCGTTGTCAAACTTGTTCTTCTCGTTGTCGTCGTTCTCGTTGTTCTTCTCGTTGTCGTTGTTCTTCTCGTTGTCGTCGTTGTTCTTCTCGTTGTCGTAATTGTTGTTCTCGTTGACGTTCTTATTGTCGTTGTTGTCCTTATTGTTCTTCTCGTTGTCGTCCTTGCTATTCTTCTCGTTGTCGTTGTTGTCAATGTTGTTCTTTCCGTTGTCGTCCTTGTTATTCTTATCGTTGTTTTTCTCGTTGTCATCGTTGTTGTTTTTCTCGTTGTCATCGTTGTTGTTCTTCCGTTCTTCTCATTGTCATCGCTCTTTTTCCGTTCTTCTCGTTGTCGTCCTTGTTGTTCTAGTTGTCATCTTTGTTGTTCTTCTCCTTGTTGTTTTTCTCGTTGTTTTTCTCGTTGTCCTTGTTCTTCTCCTCCTTGTGGTCCTTGTTGTTCTTCTCGTTGTCGTCGTTGTTCAAGTTGTCGTTCTTCTCGTTGTCGTAATTGTTCTTCTCGTTGACGTTCTCATTGTTGATCTTTTCGTTGTTGTCCTTATTGTTCTCGTTGTCGCCCTTGTTATTCTTCTCGTTCTCGAACTTGTTCTTCTCGTTGTCGTCCTTGTCGCTGTCATCCTTGTTGTTCTTCTCGTTGTCGTCGCTGTTCTTCTCGTTGTCGTCGTTGTTGTTCTTCTCGTTGTCGTCCTTGTTTTCTTCACGTTGTCAAAATTGTCCTTTTCGTTGTCGTAACTGTTGTTCTTTTCGTTGTCGTTCTTCTCGTTGTTGTCATTGTTGTTCTTTCCGTTGTCGGCCTTGTTATTCTTATCGTTGTCGTTTTTCTCGTTGTCATCGTTGTTTTTCTCATTGTCATCGTTGTTGTTCTTCCGTTCTTCTCGTTGGCATCGCTCTTTTTCCGTTCTTCTCGTTGTCGTCGTTGTTGTTTCTCTCGTTGTCATCGTTGTTGTTCTTCCGTTCTTCTCATTGTCATCGTTCTTCTTCCGTTCTTCTCGTCGTCGTCGTTGTTCTTCTGTGCTTCTCGTTGTCGTCGTTGTTCATCTCGGCGTCGTCGTTGTTCTCGGTGTCGTCGTTGTTCTTCTCGTTGTCGTTGTTCTTCTCGTTGTTGTCCTTGTTCTTCTCGTTGTCGTCCTTGTTCTCGTTGTCAAATGTGTTCTTCTCGTTGTCGGCGTTGTTGTTCTCGTTGTTCTTCTTCTCGTTGTCGTCGTTGTTCTCGTTGTTGTCGTTGTTCTCGTTGTCGTGTTCTTCTCGTTGTCGTAATTGTTCTTCTCGTTGACGTTCTCATTGTCGTTGATCTTTTCGTTGTTGTCATTGTTCTTCTCGTTGTCGTCCTTGTCGCTGTCATCCTTATTCTTCTCGTTGTCGCTGTTCTCGTTTTTGTCTTTGTTCTTCCCGTAGTCGTCGTTCTTTTCGTTGTAGTTGCCGTCGTTGTTCTTCTCGTTGTCATCGTTGTTGTTCTTCCGTTCTTCTCGTCGTTCTTCTGTGCTTCTCGTTGTCGTCGTTGTTCATCTCGGTGTCGTCGTTGTTCTTCTCGTTGTCGTCCTTGTTCTCGTTGTCCTTGTTGTTCTCCTCGTTGTCTTTGTTCTTCTCGTTGTCGTCGTTCTCGTTGTTCTTCTCGTTGTCGTTGTTCTTCTCGTTGTCGTCGTTGTTCTTCTCGTTGTCGTAATTGTTGTTCTCGTTGACGTTCTTATTGTCGTTGTTGTCCTTATTGTTCTTCTCGTTGTCGTCCTTGCTATTCTTCTCGTTGTCGTTGTTGTCAATGTTGTTCTTTCCGTTGTCGTCCTTGTTATTCTTATCGTTGTCGTTTTTCTCGTTGTCATCGTTGTTTTTCTCGTTGTCATCGTTGTTGTTCTTCCGTTCTTCTCATTGTCATCGCTCTTTTTCCGTTCTTCTCGTCGTCGTAGTTGTTCTTCTCGTTGTCGTCGTCGTTGTTCTTCCGTTCTTCTCATTGTCATCGTTCTTCTTCCGTTCTTCTCGTCGTCGTCGTTGTTCATCTCGGTGTCGTTGTTCTTCTCGTTGTCGTCCTTGTTGTTCTCGTTGTTGTCCTTGTTGTTCTCCTCGTTGTCGTCCTTGTTGTTCTCATTGTCATCCTTGTTGTTCTCGTTGTCGTCGTTGTTGTTCAAGTTGTCGTTCTTCTCGTTGTCGTAATTGTTCTTCTCGTTGACGTTCTCATTGTTCTTTTCGTTGTTGTCCTTATTGTTCTCGTTGTCGCCCTTGTTATTTTTCTCGTTCTCGAACTTGTTCTTCTCGTTGTCGTCCTTGTCGCTGTCATCCTTGTTGTTGTTCTCGTTGTCGTCGCTGTTCTCGTTGTCGTCGTTGTTGTTCTTCTCGTTGTCGTCCTTGTTCTTCACGTTGTCAAAATTGTCCTTTTCGTTGTCGTAACTGTTGTTCTTTTCGTTATTCTTCTCGTTGTCGTTCTTCTCGTTGTCGTAACTGGTTGTTTTTTTTCGTTGTCGTTCTTCTCGTGGTCGTTCTTCTCGTTGTCGTCCTTGCTGTTCTTCTCGTTGTCGTTGCTGTTCTTGTTGTTGTCGTCGTTGTTCTTCTCGTTGTTGTTGTTCTTCTCGTGGTCGTTCTTCTCGTTGTCGTCCTTGCTGTTCTTCTCGTTGTCGTTGCTGTTCTTGTTGTTGTCGTCGTTGTTGTTCTTCTCGTTGTTGTTGTTCTTCCCGTTTTCGTCGTTGTTGATCTCGTTGGCGTCGTTCTTCTCATTGTTGTTGTTGTTGTTGTTGTAGTTCTCGTTGTCGTTGTTCTTCCCGTTGTCGTCGTTGTTCTGGTTGTTGTCTCGTTTTTCTTCTCGTTGTCGTCGTTGTTCTTCTCGATGTCGTCATCGTTGCTGTTCTTCCGTTCTTGTTGTCGTCGTTCTTTTTCTGGTCTTCTCGTTGTTGTCGTTCTTATGTTGACGTTATCGTCATAATTGTTCTTCACGTTGTCCTTGTTTTTCTTCTCGTTGTCGTCCTTGTTGTTCTCGTTGTCCTTGTTCTTCTCGTTGTCGTCCTTGTTCTTCTCGTTGTCGTCCTTGTTCTTCTCTTCGTTGTCGTCCTTGTTGTTCTTCTCGTTGTCGTCCTTGTTGTTCTTCTCGTTGTCGTCCTTGTTGTTCTTCTCGTTGTCGTCCTTGTTGTTCTTCTCGTTGTCGTCCTTGTTGTTCTTCTCTTTGTCGTCCTTGTTGTTCTTCTCGTTGTCGTCCTTGTTGTTCTTCTCGTTGTCGTCCTTGTTGTTCTTCTCGTTGTCATCCTTGTTGTTCTTCTCGTTGTCGTCCTTGTTCTTCCTCTTTGTCATCCTTGTTGTTCTTCTCTTTGTCATCCTTGTTGTTCTTCTCTTTGTCATCCTTGTTGTTCTTCTCTTTGTCATCCTTGTTCTTCTCTTTGTCGTCCTTGTTGTTCTTCTCGTTGTCGTCCTTGTTTTTCTTCTCGTTGTCGTCCTTGTTTTTCTTCTCGTTGTCGTCCTTGTTGTTCTTCTTGTTGTCGTCCTTGTTGTTCTCTTTGTCATCCTTGTTGTTCTTCTCTTTGTCGTCCTTGTTGTTCTTCTCTTTGTCGTCCTTGTTGTTCTTCTCTTTGTCGTCCTTGTTGTTCTCTTTGTCGTCCTTGTTCTCTTTGTCGTCCTTGTTGTTCTCTTTGTCGTCCTTGTTGTTCTTCTCGTTGTCGTCCTTGTTGTTCTCTTTGTCATCCTTGTTGTTCTTCTCTTTGTCGTCTTTGTTGTTCTTCTCTTTGTCGTCCTTGTTGTTCTTCTCTTAGTCGTCCTTGTTGTTATTCTCTTTGTCGTCCTTGTTGTTCTTCTCTTTGTCGTCCTTGTTCTTCTCTTTGTCGTCCTTGTTGTTCTTCTCGTTGTCATCCTTGTTGTTCTTCTCTTTGTCATCCTTGTTGTTCTTCTCTTTGTCATCCTTGTTGTTCTTCTCGTTGTCATCTTGTTGTTCTCGTTGTCGTCCTTGTTGTTCTCTTTGTCGTCCTTGTTGTTCTTCTCTTTGTCGTCCTTGTTGTTCTTCTCTTTGTCATCCTTGTTGTTCTTCTCTTTGTCATCCTTGTTCTTCTCTTTGTCATCCTTGTTGTTCTCCTCGTTGTCGTCCTTGTTGTTCTCTTTGTCGTCCTTGTTGTTCTTCTCTTTGTCGTCCTTGTTGTTCTCGTTGTCGTCCTTGTTGTTCTTCTCGTTGTCGTCCTTGTTCTTCTCTTTGTCGTCCTTGTTCTCTTTGTCGTCCTTGTTGTTCTCTTTGTCGTCCTTGTTGTTCTCTTTGTCGTCCTTCTCGTTGTCTTTGTTTTTCTCTTTGTCATCCTTGTTGTTCTTCTCGTTGTCGTCCTTCTTGTTCTTCTCGTTGTCGTCCTTGTTCTTCTCGTTGTCGTCCTTGTTCTTCTCGTTGTCCTTCTTGTTCTCGTTGTCGTCGTTGTTCTTCTCGTTGTCGTCGTTGTTCTTCGCGTTGTCGTCCTTGTTCTTCACGTTGTCAAAATTGTCTCTTCGTTGTCGTAACTGTTGTGTCTCTTCTTTGTCGTCGTTCTTCCCGTTGTCGTTCTTCTCGTTGTCGTCCTTGTTGTTCTTCTCGTTGTCGTCCTTGTTCTTCTTGCTGTCGTTCTTGTTTTCTTCTCGTTGTGTTGTTTTTCTCGTTGTCATCCTTGTTGTTCTTCTCGTTGTCACCCTTGTTCTCGTTGTCATCCTCGTTGCTCTTCTCGTTGTCATCCTTGTTGTTCTTCTCGTTGTCACCCTTGTTCTCGTTGTCATCCTCGTTGCTCTTCTCGTTGTCATCCTTGTTGTTCTTCTCGTTGTCACCCTTGTTCTCGTTGTCATCCTCGTTGCTCTTCTCGTTGTCATCCTTGTTGTTCTTCTCGTTGTCACCCTTGTTCTCGTTGTCATCCTCGTTGCTCTTCTCGTTGTCATCCTTGTTGTTCTTCTCGTTGTCACCCTTGTTCTCGTTGTCATCCTCGTTGCTCTTCTCGTTGTCATCCTTGTTGTTCTTCTCGTTGTCACCCTTGTTCTCGTTGTCATCCTCGTTGCTCTTCTCGTTGTCATCCTTGTTGTTCTTCTCGTTGTCACCCTTGTTCTCGTTGTCATCCTCGTTGCTCTTCTCGTTGTCATCCTTGTTGTTCTTCTCGTTGTCATCCTTGTTCTCGTTGTCATCCTCGTTGCTCTTCTCGTTGTCATCCTTGTTGTTCTTCTCGTTGTCATCCTTGTTCTCGTTGTTGACCTTCTCATTGTCGTCATTGTTGTTCTTCTTGTTGTCGTCCGTGTTGTTCTTCTCGTTGTCTTCCTTGTTCTTCTCCTCCTTGTTGTCCTTGTTCTTCTCGTTGTCGAACTCTTTCTTCTCGTAGTGGTCTTTATTCTTCTCGTTGTCTTCGCTGTTGTTCTCGTTTGTCGTCCTTGTTGTTCTTCTCGTTGTCGAACATGTTTTTTCTCGTTGTCGTCCTTGTTCTTCTCGTTGTCGTCCTTGTCATTCTTCTCGTTGTCCACCTTGTTTTTCTATTCTTCTCGTTGTCGTCCTTGTTTTCGTTGTTATTTTATTTCGTTGTCGTCGTTGTTCTCGTTATCACCGTTGATCTTCTCGTTGCTGTAATTGTTGTTCTTCTCGTTGTCGTCCTTGTTGTTCTTCTCGTTGTCGTCCTTGTTCTTCTCGTTGTTGTCATTGTTGTTCTTCTCGTTGTTGTCATTGCAGTTCTTCTCGTTGTCTTCCTTGTTGTTCTTCTCGTTGTCGTCCTCGTTGTTCTTCTCGTTGTTGTCATTGCAGTTCTTCTCGTTGTCGTCCTTGTTGTTCTTCTCGTTGTCGTCCTTGTTTTTCTCGTTGTCGTCCTTGTTGTTCTTCTCGTTGTTGTCATTGCAATTCTTCTCGTTGTCTTCCTTGTTATTCTTATTGTTGTTGTTCTTCTCGTTGTCGTCGTTGCTGTTCTTCTCGTTGTTGTTCTTCTCATCGTCGTCCTTGTTGTATTTCTCGTGGTTGTGTTTGATGATCTTCCCATTCTCGTCGTTGTTGTTCTCGTTGTCATCGTTCTTCTGGTTGTAGTTTTCGTCGTTGGTGTTGTTCTCATTGTCGTAGTTGTTTTTTTCGTTGTCGTCGTTGTTGCTCTCTCCGTTGTCGTCGTTGTTCTTCTGGTTGTAGTTGTCGTTGTTTTTCTTTTCCGTTGACGTCGTTGTTTTTCTCGTCGTCCTTGTTCTTCCCGTTGTCGTCGTTGTTGTTGTTGTTCTCGTTGTTGTCGTTGTTCTTCGGTTTTCTTCTCGTTGTCGTCGATGTTCTCATTGTCGTCGTTGTTCTCATTGTCTTTGTTCTTCCTGTTGTCGTCGTTGCTGTTTTTCCTGTTGTCGTCGTTATTGTTTTTCCTGTTGTCGTCGTTGTTGTTCTCGTTGTCTTTGTTGATCTTCCTGTTGTCGTCGTTCTTCTCGTTGTTGTCCTTGTTCTTCTCGTTGTCGTAATTGTTATTCTCGTTGTCGTAATTATTCTTTTCGTTGTTGTCGTTCTTCTTCTCGCTGTTCATTTTCGTTGTTCATTTTCGTTGTTCATTGTCGTCATTGTTGTTCTTCTCGTTGTTGTTCTTCTCGTTGTTGTCGTTCTTCTCGTTGTTGTCGTTCTTCTCGTTGTCGTCCTTGTTCTTCTCGTTGTCGTCCTTGTTCTTATGGTTGTTGGTGTTCTAGTTGTTCTCGTTGTTGGTCTCGTAGGTGTTGTTCTCGCTGGTGTTCTCGTTGTTGTTCTCGTCCTTGTTCCTTTCGTTGTTGATGTTCTTTTCGTTGTCGTCGTTGTTTTTTCTTATCGTTGTCGTCGTTGTTCTTGTCGTTGTTGTTGTTGTTCTCGTTGTTCTTCTTCTTGTTGTTATTGATTTTCTCGTTGTCATCCCTGTTGTTCTTCTCGTTGTCGTCCCTGTTGTTCTCGCTGTCGTGGTCGAATTTGTTTTTTTCGTTGTCGTCGTCGATTTTCTTCTCGTTGTCGTCCTCGTTATTCTTTTCGTTGTCTTCGTCGTTCTTCTCATTGTCGTCGTTGTTTTTCTCGTTGTCGTCGTTGTTCTTCTCGTTGTCATCGTTGTTCTTCTCGTTGTCGTTTTTCTCGTTGTCGTCGTTCTTCTCGTTGTCATCGTTGCTCTTCTCGTTTTCAGTGCTGTTGTTCTTGTTGTCGTCCTTGTTCTTCTCGTCGTCGTTGCTCTTCTCTTTCTCGTTGCTGTTCTTCTCGTTGTCATCGTCGTTGTTCTCATTGTCGTCATCGTTCTTCTCGTTGTTGTTGTTCTTCTCGTTGTTCTTTTTGTTGGTGTTCTAGTTGTTTTCGTTGTTGGTGTTCTCGTTGTTGGTATTCTCGTTGATGATGTTCTCGTTGGTGTTTTTATTGTTCTCGTTTTTGTTGTTCTCGTTGTTGTTCTTCTTGTTGTTGATGTTCTTCTCGTTGTCGTCGTTATTGTTCTTATCGTTGTCGTCGTTGTTCTTCTCGTTATCGTTGTTTTGTTCTTCTTGTTGTCGTCGTTGTTGCTCTTCTCGTTGTCGTCGTTGATGTTCTTTTTGTTGTCGTCGTTGATGTTCTTCTCGCTGTCGTTGTTCTTGGTGTTCTCATTATTCTCGTTGCCGTTCTTCTTGTTGTCGTTGTTATTGATTTTCTCGTTGTCGTCCTTGTTGTTCTTCTCGTTTTCATCCTTGTTCTCGTTGTCGTGGTCGATTTTTTTTTTCGTTGTCGTGGTCGATTTTCTTGTTGTCGTCCTTGTTTTCTTTCGTTGTCTTCGTCTTTCTTCGCATTGTCGTCGTTCTCGTTGTCGTTGTTCCTCTCGTTGTCTTCGTTGTTCTTCTCGTTCGTGTTTTCGTTGTTATTCTCGTCGTTTTTCTCGTTTTTCTCATTGTTGTTGTTCTCGTTGTAGTTGTTCTCGTAGTTATTCTCGTTGTAGTTGTTGCTCTCGTTGTTGTTGTTCTCGTTGTTTTGTCGTCTTCGTTGATGTTGTTCTCGTTGTTGTTGTTCTGGTTGTTATTCTGGTTGTTGCTCTCGTTGTCGTTGTTCTCGTTGTTTTTGTTGTTCTCGTTGTTGGTGTTCTCGTTGTTTTTGTTGTTGTTCTCGTCGTTTTTGTTGCTCTTGTTTTTTCTCGTTGTCGTCCTTGATGTTCTTCTCGTTGTGGTCGTTCTTCTCGTTGTCGTCGTTCTTCTCGTTGTCGTCGTTGTTACTCTCGTTGTCGTGTTTGTTGTTCTCGTTGTCGTCCTTGTTCTCGTTGTTTGTTCTTCTCGTTGTCGTCCTTGTTCTTCACACACACACACACACACACACACACACACACACACACACACACACACACACACACCACACCACACACACAATCACTCACATGCACACGCACACCCACACATGCACGCGCGCACACACACATACTTGCACACACGGGCGGGCGCACACACACACCCACACACATACACACGTTCTGTTCAGTTACCTTCGTCGAATACATGCAGGGCCTTTAGAGGTGTGGCTGTGTGATTTGTCAGCCACGTTCACAAAGGCAGACGTCAGTTTTCGTCCTTTGTGAAGTATTAGAGTCCTGGAACTCATCAGTACCGTCCGTTCTGGGGATGTCTGGAATGGTGTCCAGCTTAGACGTTCTTCATGAAGTTTCTTCAGTCATCTGTCAATAAGGAGAAGGTATCAAATGTATTCCTATTGTCTGTGCGTGTGGTGGTGGTGGTGGTAGTTGGTGGTTGGTGGTGGTTGGTGTTTGGCAGATGGTGATGATGTTGGTTTCCTCGAATGTTGATTTCATATTTACAATGATGAATGGACAAAATTTCATGGACAAAAGAATGTTTTGTCCGTTATGCTTTCCATTTGTACAAGGTTTGTACAGACACATATCAATGCATTTTTTGTATACATATATTTGCAGAAGTGTGATTCACGACTCCTGCCAAAGATGAAGTTGAAAGAGGACATGCAGTGTCTTCATCTGAGGGAGACACGATGGATGAGCAGACAACACCATCCAGCATCGTCTCAGCAAGACTATCAACATACTCGGAATGGTGAACAACCTGTGGAGGTTCCCCCAAATCATCATGTGCCCTGCCGCATGGCGTTGGTGAACATGGTCCTCCATACGAATCTATCTTTTGTTGCTGCAAGTACATTTCCCACACTCTTTCTTCATCCACGCCACAAGTCTGTCTAGTATTTTCTCCCTAGGCTCACTTTGTGCCCTTTTTGCCTCTTCCTTTCATGTTGTGACTTGGTACTCTAATTTCTCTTGCCTCATAAAATGTCCTATAAATGTTGCTCGTCCTTCCCCAGTCCTATCTATTAATGTTCTTTTTGTGTTTGCCTCTTTCAAGACAGTCTCGTTTTCTTTGCTCTCCATGTAACTCTTAACATTCTTCTTAGAAACTACATTTCAGCTACCTCAATCTCGTTGACTTTGCGTGTTGACTGTCCACGCTTCGCATCTGTACAACAAGATCGGATCTGTTTAACACTGAAGAACGCTCCCCGGTGCCAATCGACAGCGATCTGTCGTCAAGAAAGTTGAATGCTTTCTTGGTCTGTCCGGCTCTGCTGGCCATCTCCAAAGTGCATCCGCCGCCTGGCAAGATGACTGGAGGACTGGATGACATGGTGGTCGGTGAA
>JAPXFY010001863.1:27500-30000 GCA_030674185.1 Monoplex corrugatus | reverse complement strand
ATTCCTTGATGGATAATATTCGTTTAGGCGTGATATGTGTAAATTATAATAAGATTGTGCCTATTATAATTTCTCAAAAACAATGGTCATAAAATTTCTGTGGGGAATAGATTATAGTCCACAGAAATCAATTTTGAGAAAAAGTCAAAACACCCCAGATAGACCCTCAGTCACCTTTTCAGCTCCTAGTGCTGTTCGACTGACTGCGAGTTAAGACTGAATTGGTGGTGGGAGGTCACTTTAATAGTTTCCCCACCTTCTGGAAATTGTGCGCTAGAAATGTCCTCAATTCTGTCACTCTCGTTGCCTCCGTCAATCACTGTTCCCTCGTGGAGATGCCAGGAGTTCTTTCAGTATAAATAGTATCCCCACCTTCTGGAAATTGTGTGCTAGAAATGTTCCTCTTTTCTGTCACTCTCGTTGCCTCAGTCAATCACTGTTCCCTCGTGGAGATGCCAGGAGTTCTTTCAGTATAAATAGTATCCCCACCTTCTGGAAATTGTGTGCTAGAAATGTTCCTCTTTTCTGTCACTCTCTTTGTTTCTGGTGTGTTCCTTTTCTTTCTGTCATTTCTTCCTATCATTTGCTATCTTGCTGGTCCATTCACTTGTATGCGTTCAATAAAATCTTAAGCATTTTCTCTCAGGATTGATGATTGGGTACATGTATTAAGTCCATTTTTGGCTCTAAAAAATGATGGGATGCGCAGAATCAAATTAGGTAATTTAGGCCCGTTTTTATGTGTTTTAGCGTCATTGGTTATGTTTACATTGGTACGCACGTATGTTTTTTAAATCCCCTCTGTGAAAAATAGGACCGAGTGGGCAACGCCAAGGACATCTTAGATTATGTGCCCGATTGCATTGATGTGTGTACTGAATTTTCTTTTCTTGTTTGTCCTGTTGAAGTATTATGTATGTATTTTCTTTTGGAATCATTGGATTAGTGTATTTTTTAGCTCTAAGGAAATTGTGTGCTATGCAGAAACAATTTTAGGTAATTAAGGCTAGTTTTATATATGTTTGTTTTTTGTTTTGTTTGTTTGTTTGTTTGTTTTTTGTCTTTTTTTCACTTTTTTTATTATTCATTTTTAACAAGAATAGATATCAACAAACAATGTTGTAACAGAACAAAACAAGAAAAAAATAATAATTTCAATTCATAATAATTGTTTACATAAAAAAAGAAAAGAAAACCTATAGCCTACAAAACATATCAAACAATATTCTAATCAATGATGATTTCATTATGTACATCAATATTTAAGAAACATGTTATATATGTTTTAGTGTCCTTAGTTATGTTTGCATTTGTATTCAAGAAATACGAGGGAAGTAGGGAGAATTTTTATAGTATTAACCAAAGAACATAACTCTTCAGAGTCACGGAGGAATTATCTCCCATGTTGTAGAACTCAAATCGAACACAGTTTGCGCTACCCATTCAGCTAGCATAGAAGCAGATACAAAGCACAAAAACGGTAAGCTCAGAACACTCCTCATTACTGTTTTTGTGCTTTGTATCTGCTTCTATGCTAGCTGAATGGGTAGCGCAAAATGCGTTAGATTTGAGAAGTTTTACAACATGGGAGATAATTCCTCATTACGGTTTTTGTGCTTTGTATCTGCTTCTATGCTAGCTGAATGGATAGCGCAAACTGTGTTAGATTTGAGAAGTTCTACAACATGGGAGATAATTCCTACGTGACTCTCAAGGGGTTTGTATTCAAGGTTTGTATTTTTAAAGCCCCTGGTGAGAAGTGGACAGAATGGTCAAAGCCAGGGACTTGTCTTTAGATTGTGTGTGTGTGAATGCATTGATATGTGTACTTAATATTCTTTTCCACATTCCAGATTATTTTTCAGTGAGTTAATGTGAACGTTTTGAAATGATTACAGCCCTGATATGGCTCTGTGCTGTCGGCTGGATTTCAAACGACAATAACAATTAAAGGCCCTAAATTTGAGCAGAGGTAGACGAGGAAAATTGGCCAAACATTGTTGTTGTATTGTCGTTTTTATCGTTGGAAAACGAAAGATCAATCGATCGATCAATCAGTCAATCAATCAACAGATCGGTCAATTTATTGCCCAAAAGATCGCCTTGGTGTAGCGGTTAGCGCAGTACTGTTGTTTTTATTGTTGTTTAAAGCCCAGCCGACAACGTGAAGCCATATGAGGCTTATAACCCGTTTCAAAACATACACAATACTTCAACAGGAAAGAAAAGGAAAAGAAAATTAACGACACACATCAGTGCATTTACACTCATAATATAAGGAGATGTACACATATCAGTGCATTTACACTCATAATATAAGGAGATGTACATATATCAGTGCATTCGCACACATACTATAAAGAGATGTACACATATCAGTGCATTCGCACACATAATATAAGATGTACATATATCAGTGCATTCGCACACATACTATAAAGAGATGTACACATATCAGTGCATTCGCACACATACTATGAGATGTACACATCAGTGCATT
>JAPXFY010001863.1:17500-22500 GCA_030674185.1 Monoplex corrugatus | reverse complement strand
AATATAAAATGTAGGCGTTGATGCTAGGTGTTTCCATGTTTCCGTAAGCTACTGGACACTGACATATTTTACAGGTCATAACATGTGTATTTGATGTTTTGCATGCATGCACGTAAGAAAGAGGTTTAGGCACTAACCGGTCTGTACTGTATTGACTTCAGAGACAGGAAAACTCTCCACCTTCACCCACCCACCAGACAAAAGGTGCCCAGGCAGGAGGATTGAACCCAGACATCCTTGTTGGAAGTCCATTGTCTTACCCGCTTGTTGTTAGCGTCACTCAATACCTTTATAATTATTGTTATTACTGTGTGGACGTAAATTGCTTTCGATCGTCAAAAAAGATCAATTCTTATTCGTTTTTATAAAATGGTCGAAACGTTTTGTTGAGGCGTCATTCTTACATGCGTACGTACTGATACGTCTACGTGAAACATGAACGTTAACATTCCCGGTCATGCATTACATCAGGCGCGTGGTATGTGAATAAACGTTGACTCGATTTATTCAAACAGGGCATATCCCAGAATGAAATGAGAGGATTAGTGTGGTTATTTACACAGCAAACGTAATGAGGAGTTTTCTCACCTGCCTGATTTCTATTTTATTTGTCCTGTCATCCCAGAATATCACGTTGTGTAAACTACCAGTTTTCATCCTTTCTAAAAAACCAAAGCATCCTGATGAAAACGTTAGCTGGGTTTTGTGTGTGTGTGTGTGTGTGTGTGTGTGTGTGTGTGTGTGCAAGTCTTTGTACCTATTGATTTACCTGTGCCATACCTGGGCATAATACACTTGAGAGAAAGACCACAATAACGCAGCCCCCGATTACCTGTCAAGCCTACTTGAGATCTATGTTCCCTCACGTACCCTCCGCTCTGCCTCCGATCCTCGGACTTTTCGCTTTCCACGCACTAAGCTCAATACCTATGGTCCACGAGCCTTCTCTGTTTCTGGTCCACTCTCCTGGAACAAACTTCCTCTCTCAGTCCGTCAGCAACCTACTTTTGTCTCCTTCAAGTCCGCTCTCAAAACTCACCTTTTCTCCTCTGCATGAAATCCTGACCTCGCTCAATCCCCTCTGCAGCCTCGGAGGGGAATCACATTGTAATATATTTTTGTGTATAATATGCTCTATAATTTTCCATTGCTTTTATTCTTTCTCCCCATTTATAGCCATGAGTGTGTGTGTGTGTGTGTGTGTGTGTGTGTGTGTGTGTGTGTGTGTGTGTGTGTGTGTGTGTGTGTGTGTGTGTGTGTGCGTGTGTGTCTGTTTCAGCGCTTAGATTTGATTTTATCAAGATTTTGCGCTATATAAATATTGTAATTATTATTATTATTAATTATGATTTGTGAGGTGAGATGTCTTAGAAGAGCATTGGACGAGACCAAAAATAGACATGATTAAAAACAAACAGATCAGTGAGATTGTTGGAACAACACCTGTCAACCATTAAAGAACACAAAACAAAACCAGCGCAATGTTCTGAGCTTACAACTTTATGCTTTGTGGCTGCGTCTATGCCAGCTGAATGGGTAGTGCAAGCTGTGTTGAATTTGAGAAATTCTACATGGGAGATAACTCCGTGACTCTCAAGAGTTATGTTGCTTAGTTAATATTTAAAATTCTCCCTGCTTCCCTCTTATTTCCTTTGATGTAACACGAAACAAAACAAAAAACATTGGCTGATTTCAGTGGAGCGCCTATGGAATTATCTCAGTGCGACGAATCTCTCATAAACAACCTCCAAACTTTGAAAGTTCCTTAGTCAGCAAACAGATATCCTTCTGTAGGGATGCTGGGGGCTCTTTCAGTATAAATGGTATCCCCACCTTCTGGAAATCCTGTGCTAGATATTTCCTCTTTTCTCTCACTCTCTTTGTTTCTGCCTTGTTCCTTTGCTTTCTGTCATTTCTTCCTGTCATTTTCTGTCTTGCTGGTTCATTCACCTGTATGTGTTCAATAAAGTGTTACGTACTTTCTCTTAGGATCAACAATAGGGTACATGTATTTACTGCATTTTTGGCTCTAAAGAAATGTGATATGTGGAAGCAGTTTTAGGTAATTTAAGCCTGCTTTGTGTATGTTTTAGTGTCTTTAGTTCTGTTTATATTGGTATTCAAGTATTAGAGGAGTGTTCTGAGCTTACAGTTTTTGTGCTTTGTATCTGCTTCTATGCTAGCTGAATGGGTAGCGCAAACTATGTTATATTTGAGAGAGGAGTGTTCTGAGCTTACAGTTTTTGTGCTTTGTATCTGCTTCTGTGCTAGCTGAATGGGTAGCGCAAACTGTGTTATATTTGAGAGAGGAGTGTTCTGAGCTTACGGTTTTTGTACTTTGTATCTGCTTCTGTGCTAGCTGAATGGGTAGCGCAAACTATGTTAGGTTTGAGAAGTTCCACAACATGGGAGATAATTCCTACGTGACTGTCAAGAGTTATATGTCCTTTGGTTGGTATTCAAGTATGTTTTTTAAATCCCCTGTGTGATAAATTGGACGGAGTGGTCAGCGCCAGGGCATGACCTTAGATTATGTGCACAAATGCATCGACATGTGTACTTAATTTTCTTTTCCTCCACACACCCCCACACCCCTTTCTTTTTGGTTTTGGTTTTTGTTGTTGTTGTTGTTGTTGTTGTTGAAGTATAATGTATGTTTTGAAACGGTTATAGCCCTGATATGGCTGTACGCAGTCGGCTGGGCTTTAAGCAAAAACAACAACAACAAACAATTGCAAAGATACTCGAAGAGATTGCCAACCCCCCCCCCCCCCCCCCCCCCCTCCTCTCCTTGCCAATATGAAAAATATCTTCGTTTGCTCTGAAAACGCTCTTTGGTGTTAACTCGTGCAGTCAAGGGACATGGTTTATGGCAAGCACGAAGTCCTTAACTAAATTGTTACTTTCATTGTCAGTACTGTTTATATTAGCGCCCCTTCCCCCTCCCGCCTGTCACGTGTTTGGGATGAATGTTATAAAAGATATTAAATAAGCTTGTCAAATTGACACAATTGTCTTTCTCTGACGTTAATTTGTACTTATCCATTGGCTTATGGTTATGTAGAATTTTTATGCAATGTCCTTCAGGCTGGGGGACTAGGTAGTAAAATCCTTTCTCCCCCTCTGTTCTTCTAGAGCAACAAAAAGTTTGAACCCCCCTCTCTCTCTCTTCTCTTTTCTCTCTGTCTGTCTGTCTCTCTCTCTTTTCTCGCTCTCCTCTGTGTGTGTCTCTCTCTGTCTCTCTTTCTTCTCTCTCTCTCCTTTCTCTCTCTCTCTGTCTGTCTCTTCTCTCTCTCTCTCTCTCTCTCTCTGTTGTCTGTCTCTCTCTCTCTCTCCTCTCTCTCTGTCTGTCTGTCTCTCTCTCTCATCTCTTTCTCTGTCTCTCTCTCTCTCTGTCTGTCTCTCTCTCTCTTCTCTCTCTTTCTCTGTCTCTGTCTCTCTTCTCTCTCTCTCTCTCTCTCTTTCTCTCTCTCTCTCTCTGTGTTGGCACGTGTGTGCGTGTTTTATCTTTCTGTCAGCGCCTGCGTGTGGTCCCAATCTTCTTACCTGAGGATTATCGAAAAATAATTAGATGCATAACAGTTTTCAGGAAACAACTACAGCCAAGGCTTTTGATTGAAGAGCATAATCCACACCTTAATCTGAATGTACCCCCCGTGGGGATGCCGGGGGCTCTTTCAGCATAAATAGTATCCCCACCTTCTGGAAATTCTGTGCTAGAAATTTCCTCTTTTCTGTCACTCTCTTTCTTTCTGCCTTGTTCCTTTGCTTTCTGTCATTTCTTCCTGTCATTTTCTGTCTTGCTGGTCCATTCACCAGTATTTTCGATAAAATCTTACGTACTTTTTCTTAGGATTGATAATTGGGTTCATGTATTAAGTGCTGTTTTGGCTCTAGGGAGGTGAGATATGCGGAGGCAATTTTAGGTAATTTGTGCCTGTTTTTATGTGTTTTGGTGTCCTTAGTTATGCTTAAATGTGTATTCAGGTGTGTTTATTAAAACTCCTTTGCGGTAAATTGGACGGAGTGATCGACGCTGGGGGCATGTCCTTAGATTGTATCTGTCCTCAGATTGTATGCGCGAATGCATTGATGTGTGTACTTGAGTTTCTTTTCTTTTTTATTCCTGTTGAAGTTGTGTATGTTTTGAAACGGTTACAGCCCTGATATGGTTGTACGCAGTCAGTTGGGCTTTAAACAACAATGAAAATAACAATAACAATCTCAATGTAGCAGTTTCATTCGATAGTCATAATGAATCAGTTTTGTATGGCGCTATTCTTGATAACTGATTTGAGCTCACTGCGCTTTACACATTTTGCAAGACGCAGAGTGTAATATGTATAGATTATTATCTCTTGTTATTGTCACATGTCGGTAATATGTATAGATTATTATCTTTTTTTTTCTAAGTGTTATTGTCACATGTCGTTACTTAATGAAAATGAATGTTGGACCAAACGGATTTCTTTGTATTTCATTGAAATCCGGATGAAATGACTGCCAGTTTTTATTCAAACACGAACGAGAAAAATCACAGAAATTGAGAATTTGATATAACAAAACAAGAGAGGCGTAAATTTCGTTATCTACCATCTTCTCCTGCCAGACATTACGTTTGAGAAGTTGCCAGTTTTGGTGTGTGTGTGTGTGTGTGTGTGTGTGTGTGTGTGTGTGTGTGGTGTGTGTGTGTGTGTGTGTGTGTGTGTTCGTGCGTGCGTGCGTGCGTACGTTTGTGTGCGTGTGCTAAGTGTTGGTGCATTTTTTCCCGTTTTTTTGTTTTGCTTTGTTTTTTGTTTTTTTGTTCGTCTTCTTTTGTAATCTTAAATTTGCATTCTATTTCTATATTTGTGGTTTTCTAGTTGGTATTTCAGTGAAGATGAAAGAAATGATCTATTCGGATATTTCAAATATCCGAGAAGTTTGTGTATTCATACAATATGATAACATTTTTCTTTGTCAAGGCGTCTTTTATGTTAATCTAAGAAGAAATAGTTTAT
>JAPXFY010001863.1:10000-12500 GCA_030674185.1 Monoplex corrugatus | reverse complement strand
GAAAATGACATGTGTGTCTGTGTAAGGAAAGCTGGAGGGAAAGACAACACCAGTTAGACACAGGGAGAAAATATTGGACGGACCTACAGAGTGGCTGAGGACAGAGAGGGTGGACGGTGTACTTGCAGCAGTAACAAGGGATAGATTCGTACGGAGGGCCATGATCGCCAACGCCATGCGGCAGGGCACTTGATGTGATCTGTGTATCTTGTCTTCAAAGAAAACAACAGATAAATAAACAAATAAACGTCTAAAAAGCATTGAAACATGACGCTCTGAGAAATCAACTAGACAGAGAGAGAGGATGGACAGACACACAGACAGAGAGGGGGGAGGGAGGGAGGGAGATCACCGTTTCACCGAACACAAGGACTACGTGCCGACAAAAGCAGTAACAGGGAGAAAATATTGGGACGGACTTGCAGGGTGGCTGAGAACAGAGAGGGTGGGAGATGTACTTGCAGCAACAAGGGATAGATTCGTGTGGAGGGCCACGATGGCCAACACCACGCGGAAGGGCACATGATGTGATCTGTGTATCTTATCTTCGAAGAAAAGAAGAGATAAATAAAATAAATAAATAAATAAATATACGGCTTAAAAGCATGGAAACATGACACTCGCAGAAATCAACCAGACAGAGAGAGAGGGAGGGAGGAATATCGCCGTTTCACCGAACACAAGGACTACGTGCCGACAAAAACAGACACAGGGAGAAAATAGTGGACGGACTTGCAGGGTGGCTGAGGACACAGAGAGGGTGGGAGATGTACTTGCAGCGACAAGGGATAGATTCATATGAAGGGGCCATGATCGCCATTGCCATTGGGAAGGGCACATGATGTGATCTGTGTATCTTGTCTTCAAAGAAAAGAATATGAAATAAATAAACGGCTAAAAAGCATTGAAACGTGACACTCTTGAAACGTGACACTCAGAGAAATGAACTTGACAGAGAGAGAGATACAAAGAAAGAGAGGGAGGGAGACAGACAAGGAGGGAGGGGGAGGGAGGGAGATCGCCGTTTTACCGAACAAAAGGACTACGTGCCGACAAAGCAGTAACAGTCCGAATTGTCCCCTCACCTGGCATGGTACACAACTTACACACTCCAACAAGTCATTGTTAAAACCTTTTGTGGCTGGTGGACACTTTCTCTGACCCACTGCCTGTTAGTGCCGACCAGCAGCTCTTAATCGCTGTTTGATTCTCGCCCGATAGCCACACAACTTACGTAACCGGAGAACCCATTGGCTATTGAGAACTACCAATTACAGACCTCTTTACATCAAAGTGAGGGATTGCGTTTCGGCGAAGGAGGTCTCTCTCTCTCTCTCTCTCTCTCTCTCTCTCTCTCTCTCTCTCTCTCTCTCTTCTATTTTTTTCATTTTACACATTGTAAATCTATGATAGGAACCAATAATTCTGATAATGTTATAAATATATTGGTTACACGGTATTGCTTACACGATTATTGTGAGATTGTAAGATCGAGATGACAACTATAAACACTTTTCTTGAAACTGAGTGTATAGAAATTATATTGATTGCTGTTCTTTGTATGTTCACACCCCTTCAAAAAGGGGCTATGGCCTTATATTGAATAAAATTCATGATTCTCTCTCTCTCTCTTTCTCTCTCTCTCTGTCTCTCTCTCTCTCTCTCTCTTTTGTCCTTTTTTTTCGCCCCCCTCCCCTCCCCACCCCGTTTTTGTTGTTGTTGTTGCTGTTTTTTAACCACTACGTAGTAGCCTCATTGATTTCGGCGAGTAGGATTGTTGTCTGACTTTAACGTCTATTCGTTTGATTTTATAGTCTAGCCTACCACGAGGTCTCTCTCAGTTCTGACGCTCATTGAAGACTTGATATGCTCAGCGATTTTCCAGTTTTTTCAAGAGATTAGTAGATTTCACGTGATATAATTTTACATCTGAGTATGTTTTTTTAATTGCATTTTAGATTTGCAAAGTTTTCGGTAAACATGGTTTTTAACTGTTGTCTTTTATCTTAACCTGATTGTCGTTTTTGACGTGGTTTTTGCCCTGATATGGCTTAAGTAGTCGGCTGGGCTATAAGCAGTATGAACCAGAATCAACAACACAACGACATCAAGAAGAACAATGACAAACGCATTGAGCAATCAGAGCGAATCGAATCGGACTCTGTCGTTTTCAGCTCTGCTGACCACTGAGGTGCACGTCAAAGCTGACACCACTAAAAAAAAAAAGCAATTCAAAATGTAATTCAAAACCAGTGTGACTGCCCGCGTTCAAGCAAACAGGAGCCAGTGTGTATTCCTTTTCTCACATTGAACAGCAACAGGGAAGTTTCGGTCTTTTTCTCAAAATGTTTGTATCTAGTGTTTGTTTGTTTGTTTGTAATCTTACGCTTGACAAAGGCCAGTTGGCCGAAAATTTGTGCCTGTCTTGTCTTGTATTAAATACGCGTTCGTATTCTTCTTTCGTGATTTTTTTTTCTGGTTCCAATTCAAAATGTTTCAT
>JAPXFY010001863.1:0-5000 GCA_030674185.1 Monoplex corrugatus | reverse complement strand
ATGTATCCAGAAGTCTGCCAATGACGTGATTTTACAAGATCTCTAACGTGCATATTTGACGTTTTTATGTATCCAGAAGTCAGCCAATGACGTGATTTTACCAGATATCTAACGTGCATATTTGACGTTTTTATGTATCCAGAAGTCAGCCAATGACGTGATTTTACAAGATCTCTAACGTGCATATTTGACGTTTTTATGTATCCAGAAGTCAGCCAATGACGTGATTTTACAAGATATCTAACGTGCATATTTGACGTTTTTCTGTATCCAGAAGTCAGCCAATGACGTGATTTTACAAGATCTCTAATTGCATATTTGACGTTTTTATGTATCCAGAAGTCTGCCAATGACGTGATTTTACAAGATCTCTAACGTGCATATTTGACGTTTTTATGTATCCAGAAGTCAGCCAATGACGTGATTTTACAAGATCTCTAACGTGCATATTTGACGTTTTATGTGTCCATACGTCAGCCAATGACGTGATTTTACAAGATCTCTAACGTGCATATTTGACGTTTTTATGTATCCAGAAGTCAGCCAATGACGTGATTTTACAAGATATCTAACGTGCATATTTGACGTTTTTCTGTATCCAGAAGTCTGCCAATGACGTGATTTTACAAGATCTCTAACGTGCATATTTGACGTTTTCATGTATCCAGAAGTCAGCCAATGACGTGATTTTACAAGATCTCTAACGTGCATATTTGACGTTTTTATGTATCCAGAAGTCAGCCAATGACGTGATTTTACAAGATCTCTAACGTGCATATTTGACGTTTTTATGTGTCCATACGTCAGCCAATGACGTGATTTTACAAGATATCTAACGTGCATATTTGTCGTTTTTCTGTATCCATACGTCAGCCAATGACGTGATTTTACAAGATCTCTAAAGTGCATATTTGACGTTTTTATGTGTCCATACGTCAGCCAATGACGTGATTTTACAAGATCTCTAACGTGCATATTTGACGTTTTTATGTATCCAGAAGTCAGCCAATGACGTGATTTTACAAGATCTCTAACGTGCATATTTGACGTTTTTATGTATCCATACGTCAGCCAATGACGTGATTTTACAAGATCTCTAACGTGCATATTTGACGTTTTTATGTTCCATACGTCAGCCAATGACGTGATTTACAAGATCTCTAACGTGCTATTTGACGTTTTTATGTATCCAAGTCAGCCAATGACGTGATTTTACAAGATCTCTAACGTGCATATTTGACGTTTTTATGTATCCAAAGTCAGCCAATGACGTGATTTTACAAGATTCTAACGTGCATATTTGACGTTTTTATGTATCCAGAAGTCAGCCAATGACGTGATTTTACAAGATCTCTAACGTGCATATTTGACGTTTTTATGTATCCAACGTCAGCCAATGACGTGATTTTACAAGATCATCTAACGTGCATATTTGACGTTTTTATGTATCCAAAGTCAGCCAATGACGTGATTTTACAAGATCTCTAACGTGCATATTTGACGTTTTTTATGTATCCAGAAGTCAGCCAATGACGTGATTTTACAAGATCTCTAACGTGCATATTTGACGTTTTTATGTATCCAGAAGTCAGCCAATGACGTGATTTTACAAGATCTCTAATGCATATTTGACGTTTTTATGTATCCAGAAGTCGCCAATGACGTGATTTTACAAGATCTCTAAGTGCTATTTGACGTTTTTATGTATCCAAAGTCAGCCAATGACGTGATTTACAAGATCTCTAACGTGCATATTTGACGTTTTTTGTTCCAAAGTCAGCCAATGACGTGATTTTACAAGATCTCTACGTGCATATTTGACGTTTTTATGTATCCAAGTCAGCCAATGACGTGATTTTACAAGATATCTAACGTGCATATTTGACGTTTTTATGTATCCAAAGTCAGCCAATGACGTGATTTACAAGATCTCTAACGTGCATATTTGACGTTTTTATGTTCCAAGTCGCAATGACGTGATTTTCAAGATCTCTAACGTGCATATTGACGTTTTTATGTATCCAGAAGTCAGCCAATGACGTGATTTTACAAGATCTCTAACGGCATATTGACGTTTTTTGTATCCAGAAGTCAGCCAATGACGTGATTTTACAAGATTCTAACTGCATATTGACGTTTTTTGTATCCAAGTCGCCAATGCGTGATTTTACAAGATCTCTAAGTGCATATTTGACGTTTTTATGTTCCAGAAGTCAGCCAATGACGTGATTTTACAAGATCTCTAACGTGCATATTTGACGTTTTTTGTATCCAGAGTCAGCCAATGACGTGATTTTACAAGATCTCTAACGTGCATATTTGACGTTTTTATGTATCCAAGTAGCCAATGACGTGATTTTACAAGATCTCTAACGTGCATATTTGACGTTTTTATGTATCCAAAGTCAGCCAATGACGTGATTTTACAAGATTCTACGTGCTATTGACGTTTTTTGTATCCAGAGTCAGCCATGACGTGATTTTACAAGATCTCTAATGCATATTTGACGTTTTTATGTATCCAGAAGTCAGCCAATGACGTGATTTTACAAGATCTCTAACGTGCATATTTGACGTTTTTATGTATCCATACGTCAGCCAATGACGTGATTTTACAAGATCTCTAACGTGCATATTTGACGTTTTTATGTATCCAGAGTCAGCCAATGACGTGATTTTACAAGATCTCTAACGTGCTATTTGACGTTTTTATGTATCCAAAGTCAGCCAATGACGTGATTTTACAAGATTCTAACGTGCATATTTGACGTTTTTATGTATCCAAAGTCAGCCAATGACGTGATTTTACAAGATCTCTAACGTGCATATTTGACGTTTTTATGTTCCAAGTCAGCCAATGACGTGATTTTACAAGATCTCTAACTGCATATTTGACGTTTTTTGTATCAAGTCAGCCAATGACGTGATTTTACAAGATCTCTAACGTGCATATTTGACGTTTTTATGTATCCAAAGTCAGCCAATGACGTGATTTTACAAGATTCTAACGTGCATATTTGACGTTTTTATGTATCCAAGTCAGCCAATGACGTGATTTTACAAGATTCTAACGTGCATATTTGACGTTTTTATGTTCCATAGTCAGCCAATGACGTGATTTTACAAGATCTCTAACGTGCATATTTGACGTTTTTATGTATCCAGAGTCAGCCAATGACGTGATTTTACAAGATATCTAACGTGCATATTTGACGTTTTTTGTATCCAGAAGTCAGCCAATGACGTGATTTTACAAGATCTCTAACGTGCATATTTGACGTTTTTATGTATCCAAGTCAGCCAGATTTTTGAATATTTGACGTTTTATGTTAAGTCAGCAATGACGTATTTTACAGCTCTATGATTTGACGTTTATGTTCCAGTCAGACGTGTTAAAGTTTAACTGCTATGACGTTTTGTTCATCGCAATACTGATTTTACAAATTTACGTATATTTGCGTTTGTTCCATCCAGCGATTACAGATCCAAGTGCTATTTACGTTTATCCAGCACCAAGCGTATTAAGATTAACATATGACGTTTTATGTCAATCACAATACTATTTAAGATTCTAAGTGATATTGCGTTTTTTTATCAAGTCGCCAAGACTATTACAAGATCTCTAAGGCTATTACGTTTTTATGTTAAGTCAGCATGACGTATTTTAAAGATCCAAGTGCATATTACGTTTTTTCCAATCCAATGACGTGATTTAAGATTCTAAGTATATTGCGTTTTGTATCATCAGCAATGACGTGATTTTACAAGATCTCTAGGCATATTTGACGTTTTTAGTTCCAAGTCAGCCATGACGTATTTTACAAGTTCTAACGTGCATATTGACGTTTTTGTATCCGAATCAGCCAATGACTGTTTTACAAGATCTCTAAGTGCATATTGACGTTTTTAGTATCCGAAGTCGCCAATGACGTGATTCAAGATCTCTACGTGCATATTGACGTTTATTACCAAAGTCAGCATGACGTGATTACAGATCTCTAACGGCATATTTGATTTTTAGTTCCATACGTCAGCCAATGACGTGATTTTACAAGATCTTAACGTGATATTGACGTTTTTATGTTCCAAAGTCAGCATTTTTAGTCACATGACGTTTAGACATCATGATTTTGTCTACGTCATGCGTTTACATAGCAATGAGTTTATCCTATCACATGACGTTTTTACAAATCAGTATTTGATTTTTATCATCTCTATTTTTCAATCCAACGTGATTTACTTTTATTTAGTATGCTATACAAGACTATGCAATTTACTTTTATTTCCATTCAGCCAATGACGTATTTTACTAATTTAAGTGCATATTGACGTTTTTGTATCCTATCACAAGCTGATTTTAAGATCTAAGTGCAATTTGCGTTTTTATGTTCCAAGTACCAATGACGTGATTTTACAAGATCTCTAACGTGCAATTTAGTTTTATATCTATCACCAATACGTTTTTACAGACTCTAATGAATTTGAGTTTTATTCCAAGTCACTGTGATTTTAAAATCTAACGTATTTCGTTTTTAGTTCCAATCTATATTTTCTATTGATCGTTTATCATAACTTTCATTAATTTATTTAGTATACTTTTAATCAGCATATTGATTTTGTTCATGCATTTTTTCTATGTTTTTAGTTCAAGCCAATTTTTTACTTTGATTTATACAAGTGATCAGTTCTTTTTTTTTGTTATCAATAATAATAATTTATTTATTAAAATTGATTTATTTTATTGAGTTTTTTGTAAAAACTAGTTTTTATATTAAATCTTTATTAGTTCAATATTGACGATTCAAATATTTTGATTTTATTCATAGTTTAATCTAACATTTGGTTTTTTGACTACCAATGACGTTTTTAAGATATTTGACTTTTTTTGTATCCAGAGTCCCAATGACGTGATTTTATCAATGTTCTATTTGTGCATATTGACGTATTATTTTACAGTCCTAATGCAATTTGACGTTTTTATGCTTAGTACCAACGTGATT
>JAPXFY010001861.1:22500-31718 GCA_030674185.1 Monoplex corrugatus | reverse complement strand
AATTCCTGCTTAAATTAAACAAACATGAATTTAGCTCTTGCTAATCCATGCATAACAACAAACGTGAATTTCCATCTAGCTAATTCATGCTTAACAACAAATATGAATTTCGCTCTGCTAATTTATGTTTAACAACAAACGTGAAATTTCGCTCCTGCTAATTCATGCTTAACAACAAACATGAATTTCGCTATTGCTATGCGCTACTTCATGCTTAACAACATCCATGAATTTCACTCTTGTTAATTCACGCTCAACAACAGACCTGAATTTCGCTCTAGCTAATTCATGCTTAACAACAAACGTGAATTTCGCTCTTGCTAATTCAAGCTTAACTACAAACGTGATTTTCGCTCTAGCTAACTCATGCTTAACAACAAACGTGAATTTCGCTCTAGCTAATTCATGCTTAACAACAAACGTGAATTTCGCTCTAGCTAATTCATGCTTAACAACAAACGTGAATTTCGCTCTTGCTAATTCAAGCTTAACAACAAACGTGATTTTCGCTCTAGCTAATTCATGCCTAACAACAAACATGAATTTTGCTCTTGCTAATTCATGCTTATCAACAAACATGAATTTTGCTCTTGCTAATTAATGCTTAACAACAAACATGAATTTTGCTCTTGCTAATTCATGCTTAACATCAAACGTGAATTTTGCTCTTGCTAATTAATACTTAACAACAGACATGAATTTTGCTCTTGCTAATTCATGCTTAACATCAAACGTGAATTTCGCTTTTGCTAATTAATGCTTAACAACAAACATGAGTTTCGCTCTTGCTAATTAATGCTTAACAACAAACATGAATTTCGCTTTTGCTAATTCATGTTTAACAACAAACAGGCAGGCAAGCAAGCAAACTAACGAAGAGCCATCAGAAGTGTATATATCAACTGGACATGGCACACAGTGTTGGACCAGGTTTCAGTTTCAGTTTCAGTTTCTCAAGATGACGTCTGCGTACTCGGAACGAATTCCATATGCACTGAAGTCACAGGTGCCACGTGTATGGTGACCGTGGTACAAGCCTTAAGCCTGCACATAAACCTATGAGCTGGCCAGATACTGAGGCCCTACTTAGACTATGTTTTACCTAATCTATACTTTATACGGGTATTTTATCTGCCTACCACTGGAATAATCTTGGTTACATGTAAATGACATGTGTATGTGTAAAAATCAGCAGCGTCCAATAGGAGACTCGAACCCCTTCACCCTCAGATTAAAAGTCTGATGCTCTACGGACTGAGCTAACTGGGCTGCCTGGACTACGACATTGTTGAAGGTCTACTGGTTTGTTTTTCAGGTGCTGACCGACGTTCTGGTTCCATCCAGTATACAAGACATGCCTGAGAGGTAGGTAAGCCCTACTTGCATACCATTCCCTACCCTATGCCTAGCAGAGAGTGCGGAATGGAAGTATTCAAACGAGAAAGCAGTCAGCTGAGCAACCATCATTTTGCTATAGTTAATTCATGCCTAACAACAAACAGGAAGCAAACAAAGTAACAAAAAACAGCCGTTTAGAAATTTTAAAAAAATGCAGGACACTCTTCTTCTTCTTGTTCTTTCTTCTTCTTGTTCTTGTTCTTGTTCTTCTTCTTCTTCTTCTTCTTCTTCTTCTTCTTGTTCTTCTTCTTCTTCTTCTTGTTGTTGTTGTTGTTGTTGTTGTTGTTGTTGTTGTTGTTGTTGTTGTTGTTGTTGTTCTTCTTCTTCTTCTTCTTCTTCTTCTTCTTCTTCTTCTTCTTCTTCTTCTTCTTCTTCTTCTTCTTCTTCTTCTTCTTCATCTCCTCGTCCTCCTTTCTTAATTTCGTGAATTATAGGGACGTCCCGCCAAAGAACTGTTCACCAGATTCCTCCAGCTCTCTTAGTTGTGTGCTAAGGCCTGGGTTTCTGCAAATGGTTTCTCTGTCCATCCTGCAGTGTTGTGAATCCACCGTTTTTGTGTGTGTTTTATTTTATTTTGTCTTCTCCTTTGTCTCCCCCCTTACAGTTCTCCTGAGAATGGATTTAGCAAGGCCATTGGATCTTGATACATGACCATATCAACGTAGTTTTCTTTTTTCAACGGAAGTGAACAGATCTTTATATGGTTCACTGTGCCGCTTGGGTACATGGCCTATTTCTTCATCGGTGATATGATCAATGTATCTGATGTTTAGTATCGTGCAATAACCTGTCATTTCTATGGCTTGCATTGCTTGGATTTGTGTTTCCAAATCTGCCGTGAGGATCCATGTCTTGCAGAGAAAGATGGACTGTACCGGTGCACGTAAAAGTCTGAGCTTGTCTTTCATGGAGATGTTCTTGTCCTTCCATAGGCCTACAGGTGTCATTCAGCCTGGACAGTGCTGATGTTGTCTTCTACTGCCCTCGAGAGGATTTCTGGTTTGGACCCCTCGTTACCTCAAGTGGCAAACTAGTGTGCACCTATTTCTGTATTATTGATCAAGATGGTCGGTTACTTTTTTTTTTAACCCTTTGACTCCTATGACTTCCTTATCCTGTCCACAGGAAGCTGGTGGCTAGGGTGTGGGAGTCAAAGGGTTAAGTTTTTGCAGTTGGTGAATAGTGTGCGGGAGTCTAAGGGTTAAAAGTCTCCGTTTGTATTTGAGTTTTGAGCATTTTGACGGTAAACTTCTCCATTCAGATAATTTTGAAGCTGATTGCTCATTAACGTCTGTTTTGCAAATAAAAATAAATACAACAAAATTCGTGTGTTATTTTAAATGACACATCTGTGTACTCACCAGCTCCGTGGCGAAGTGAAGCGATGATATCGCACAGTGCCATAGAACTAGCTGCCTGTCTCACAATATCCGCGTCTACGCTCGGAGCTTAACCCTTTGAATCACAACACTATCCACCAACTGCAAAAACTTAACTCTTTGATTCCCTCACCCTAACCACCAGCTTCTTACAAGAATCTGGTTTTTCTCTTGCTAGTATGGTTGACCACGCAGGATGCTGGTGGACAGAGTCCAGGAGTCGAAGGGTTAAGTGACCTGCAGATAGCCTCCCTTCCCCCCCCCCTTCTCCCCACCTTCCAAACCACCAGGTGTGCAAAGCTACCGACATCAAAGACGCCGCGTGGCAGGTAGAGCAGTGAGACAAGACAGGTAGGCAAATAGATAGGTCCCGAAGAGTCCCTTCTATCACGTAGAAATCGCTCACCCGACTGACTTGTTTAACGCCCAAGTTATGTTGGATGTTCTCAGCTCGTGTCGTCATTTGTAAAATTAATTGTCCAGTCTGTGTCGTGGGAACTGGGTTGTGGCGGCTGTCGCTTTTTTTTTTTTTTTTTACCTGGCGCACCCCGTTCTTGAGAAAGGTGGTTACTGTTTCCTTTTTTTCTTTTTGTCCTGTTCTTCATCTCCCCCCTTTTTTTAAGGGATGTTGTGTTACATTATCCGGGAAAGGTTGAGAGAGATAAAGAGAGAGAGAGAGAGAGAGAGGAGAGAGAGAGAGAGATCTGTGTGTGTGTGTGAGTGTGTGAGTGTGTGAGTGTGTGTGTGTGTGTGTGTGTGTGTGTGTGTGTGTGTGTGTGTGTGTGTGTGTGTTTTAATGGACCAACTAACTAGATATGAGTATGGCGCTGTAACAAAAGAGTTAAAGGACCAGCTAACTAGATATGAGTATGGCGCTTAACAAAAGAGTTAATGGACAACTAACTAGTTACGAGTATGGTGCTGTAACAAAAGAGTTAATGGACCAGCTAACTAGTTATGAGCATGGCGCTATAATAAAAGAGTTAAAGGACCAGCTAACTAGTTATGAGTATGGCCCTGTAACAAAAGAGTTAATGGACCAGCTAACTAGTTATGAGTATGGCGCTGTAACAAAAGAGTTAATGGACCAACCGACTGAATATGAGTATGGTGCTGTAACAAATGAGTTAATGGACCAACTAACTAGTTATGAGTATGGCGCTGTAACAAAAGAGTTAATGGACCAACCGACTGAATATGAGTATGGTGCTGTAACAAAAGAGTTAATGGACCAGCTAACTAGTTATGAGTATGGTGCTGTAACAAAAGAGTTAATGGACCAGCTAACTAGTTATGAGTATGGTGCTGTAACAAAAGAGTTAATGGTCCAACCAACTAAATATGAGTATGGCGCTGTAACAAAGAGTTAATGGACCAACCGACTGAATATGAGTATGGCGCTGTAACAAAGAGTTAATGGACCAGCTAACTAGTTATGAGTATGGTGCTGTAACAAAAGAGTTAATGGTCCAACCAACTAAATATGAGTATGGCGCTGTAACAAATGAGTTAAAGGACCAACTAACTAGTTATGAGTATGGTGCTGTAACAAAAGAGTTAAAGGACCAACTAACTAGTTATGAGTATGGTGCTGTAACAAATGAGTTAAAGGACCAACTAACTAGTTATGAGTATGGCGCTGTAACAAAAGAGTTAAAGGACCAACTAACTAGTGATGAGTATGGTGCTGTAACAAAAGAGTTAAAGGACCAACTAACTAGTTATGAGTATGGCCCTGTAACAAAAGAGTTAAAGGACCAACTAACTAGTTATGAGTATGGCGCTGTAACAAAAGAGTTAATGGACCAACTAACTAGTTATGAGTATGGCCCTGTAACAAAAGAGTTAATGGACCAACTGACTAGTTATGAGTATGGTGCTGTAACAAAAGAGTTAATGGACCAACTAACTAGTTATGAGTATGGTGCTGTAACAAATGAGTTAATGGACCAACTGACTAGTTATGAGTATGGTGCTGTAACAAAAGAGTTAATGGACAAACTGACTAGTTATGAGTATGGTGCTGTAACAAAAGAGTTAAAGGATCAACCGACTAGTTATGAGTATGGCGCTGTAACAAAAGAGTTAATTGAAAAACTGACTAGTTATGAGTATGGCGCTGTAACAAAAGAGTTAAAGGATCAACCGACTAGTTATGAGTATGGTGCTGTAACAAAAGAGTTAATGGACCAACTAACTAGTTATGAGTATGGTGCTGTAACAAATGAGTTAATGGACCAACTGACTAGTTATGAGTATGGTGCTGTAACAAAAGAGTTAATGGACAAACTGACTAGTTATGAGTATGGTGCTGTAACAAAAGAGTTAAAGGATCAACCGACTAGTTATGAGTATGGCGCTGTAACAAAAGAGTTAATTGAAAAACTGACTAGTTATGAGTATGGCGCTGTAACAAAAGAGTTAAAGGATCAACCGACTAGTTATGAGTATGGCGCTGTAACAAAAGAGTTAATGGACCAACTAACTAGTTATGAGTATGGCGCCGTAATAAATGAGTTAATGGACCAACTAACTAGTTATGAGTATGGTGCTGTAACAAATGAGTTAATAGACCAACCAACTAAATATGAGTATGACGCCATTACAAACGAGTTAATGGATCAACTAACTAGTTATGAGTATGGTGCTGTAACAAAAGAGTTAAGGATCAGCTAACTAGTTATGAGTATGGTGCTGTAACAAAAGAGTTAATGGACCAGCTAACTAGTTATGAGTATGGTGCTGTAACAAAAGAGTTAATGGACCAGCTAACTAGTTATGAGTATGGTGCTGTAACAAAAGAGTTAATGGACCAGCTAACTAGTTATGAGTATGGTGCTGTAACAAACGAGTTAATGGACCAGCTAACTAGTTATGAGTATGGTGCTGTAACAAAAGACTTAATGGACCAACTAACTAGTTATGAGTATGGTGCTGTAACAAAAGAGTTAATGGACCAACTAACTAGTTATGAGTATGGTGCTGTAACAAAAGAGTTAATGGACCAGCTAACTAGTTATGAGTATGGTGCTGTAACAAAAGAGTTAATGGACCAGCTAACTAGTTATGAGTATGGTGCTGTAACAAAAGAGTTAATGGACCAACAAACTAGTTATGAGTATGGTGCTGTAACAAAAGAGTTAATGGACCAACTAACTAGTTATGAGTATGGTGCTGTAACAAAAGAGTTAATGGACCAGCGAACTAGTTATGAGTATGACGCTGTAACAAAAGAGTTAAAGGACCAACTAACTAGTTATGAGTATGACGCTGTAACAAAAGAGTTAAAGGACCAGCTAACTAGTTATGAGTATGGTGCTGTAACAAAAGAGTTAAAGGATCAGCTAACTAGTTATGAGTATGGTGCTGTAACAAAAGAGTTAAAGGACCAACTGACTAGTTATGAGTATGGTGCTGTAACAAAAGAGTTAAAGGACCAACTAACTAGTTATGAGTATGGTGCTGTAACAAAAGAGTTAAAGGACCAACTAACTAGTTATGAGTATGGTGCTGTAACAAAAGAGTTAATGGACCAACTAACTAGTTATGAGTATGGCGCTGTAACAAAAGAGTTAAAGGACCAACTGACTAGTTATGAGTATGGTGCTGTAACAAATGAGTTAATGGACGAACTAACTAGTTATGAGTATGGTGCTGTAACAAAAGAGTTAAAGGACCAACTAACTAGTTATGAGTATGGTGCTGTAACAAAAGAGTTAATGGACCAACTAACTAGTTATGAGTATGGTGCTATAACAAAAGAGTTAATGGACCAACTAACTAGTTATGAGTATGGTGCTATAACAAAAGAGTTAATGGACCAACCAACTAGTTATGAGTATGGTGCTATAACAAATGAGTTAATGGACCAACCAACTAGTTATGAGTATGGTGCTATAACAAATGAGTTAATGGACCAACCAACTAGTTATGAGTATGGTGCTATAGCAAATGAGTTAATGGACCAACTAACTAGTTATGAGTATGGTGCTATAACAAATGAGTTAATGGACCAACCAACTAGTTATGAGTATGGTGCTATAACAAATGAGTTAATGGACCAACCAACTAGTTATGAGTATGGTGCTATAACAAATGAGTTAATGGACCAACTAACTAGTTATGAGTATGGTGCTATAACAAATGAGTTAATGGCTATGTCTGTGTATTTGTTTATTGTTGTTTTTCTTCGTTTATCTGCTCGTCTGTTGAAGTTGTTTTTACGACTGATGGACTGGCTTGCTTGTTTAATTGATTGGGTAATTGGCTAAATAATTCGTTGGTTGGTTGGTTAATGTGGTTGGCTGGCTAGTGGTTGGTTCCAGAGAGAAAGAATAAAATGTTTTATGCTGCCTGTGTCTGTGTCCAGTTTAGAAAAACAGATCAAGGCGTTCGTTCGACAGCTGCCAGAGTATTTACAGAAAGCCCTGGAGGATGTGCCGGAGTGTCTGCAAAACATAAAGATAAAAGGTGGGTATCAACAACACCAGCAACTGTGATAACAACGTCATACCCACAACAACATCAACAACTGTGATAACAACGTCAATACCCGCAATAACATTAACAACTGTGATAACAACATCAGCACCACCACCAACAACATTAACAACTATAATAATAACATCAGTGGCAAAAACAATAACATCAACAACTATGATAACAACATCAATACCCACAATAACAACGTCAACAACTATAATAAGAACGTCAGTAACCACAACAACATCAACAAGTGTGATAGCAACATCAATAACCAACAACAATAACATCAACTATGATAACAACATCAATACCAACAACAATAACATCAACAACTATGATAGCAACATCAATACCAACAACAATAACATCAACAACTATGATAACAACATCAATACTAACAACAATAACATCAACAACTATGATAACAACATCAATACCAACAACAATAACATCAACAACTATGATAACAACATCAATACTAACAACAATAACATCAACAACTATGATAACAACATCAATACCAACAACAATAACATCAACAACTATGATATCCACAACAACTGTTATAAGAATGTCAATACCCACAATAACATCAACAACTACGATAACAACATCAGTACCCACAACAACATCAGTAACTGTGATAAAAACCTTTGACCATTGATTCGCCTTCTATAAATTTCTCACTTGTACTACCCCTTTTCTATGAGTCATTTGCTAATTATGTGCTCTGCTTGATTTAATAATAATGGTAGGCCCTATCTCACGTTATAGTTTTCATAACGTATCTTCCTTAAGCTGCACTTATAGCTGTAAACAAGTGTTTTGTGAGTAAATTAGCAACGGCAAGTTTGAAAGCTGGCTTTTAGTCAAAAACTTACTTTTACCGTTGGAAAATACAGTATCACTATCATTGTCATTGTCATTGTCATTATCATTGTCACTGTCATTGTCATTCTCTCTCTCTCTCTCTCTAAACCAGTCTCTTTCATTTAAGGAAGTCCGATTTTTGAAAAAAAAAGTCAATGAAAAATAAAACTTATTTCTTGTAACTATGGTGTTTATAAACCGATTTGATTACAGTTAAAGTTACATGTTTAAAGTATTTGTGACACTAATAGCTATGAAATTTATCGCGATAAGTGACTTTTTTTCTGTTTATAATACAGCATCAACAATTTCATTATGATTCTGTACTGGCCTGAACATTTGTTTACAAGTAGTTATTCCATTGTCATTTGTTGCTACAGTCAAGGATGACTAATACAGCTGTCTGTGTAACTCTGTGTGTGTGTGTGTGTATGTGTGTGTGTGTGTGTGTGTGTGTGTGTGTGTGTGTGTGTGTGTGTGTGTGTGTGAGTTGTGTGTGTGTGTGTGTGTGTATGTTGTGTGTGGTGTGTGCGCGCATGTTTGTTTTGTTTGTGTGTGTGAATGTTTGTTTTGTGTGTGTGTGTGTGTGTGTGTGTGTGTGTGTGTGTGTGTGTGTGTGTGTGTGTGTAAGTGTGTGTGTGTGTGTGTAAGTGTGTGTGTGTGTGTGTGTGTGTGGTGCGTGCGTGCGTGCGTGTGTGTGTGTGTGTGTGTGTGTGTGTGTGTGTTTGTGGTCTGTACTTTCAGCATGTGTCAGGTTTTCAAGAAGCGTCACCCGTCATCTGGACTTCGTATATGTGGCACAGGTCAGTCGCGTGGGTTGATTAGTTCATATTTTTGTTATGAATCTGTACTTAGAAAATACACTGTGTATCAGAGTCGGTCGCCGTTCTTTTTCTGTATCTGGTCCATAGGGCTGGAACGATCTTCTCCCGTCTATTCGAGAGGCACAATCTCTTATCTTCCTTCAAGTCTAGCATGAAGACATACCTTTTTGCCCAGCAGTTATTTCCCTCCCGCCCCCTTACATTTCTCTGCAGGAAGCTGGTGGATAGGGTGAGAGAGTCAAAGGGTTAAGTTTTTGCAGTT
>JAPXFY010001861.1:15000-17500 GCA_030674185.1 Monoplex corrugatus | reverse complement strand
TGTGCCTGTGTGTGTATGTGTGCGCCCGTGTATGTGTGTGCCATTGTCATGATAATGAGTTCAATGTGTGTCAGTATCATGATAATGACTTCATTGTGTGTTTTGTCTCAGATTATGGCAGTCATTTCAGTCTGTATTTGATTTAAATTTGTATGATGTTACATGTTCACAGCGTGAAATTCCGACTATTCTCCCTTGGGAGAGCATAACAAAGCGAGTGTTTTTGTGCAACTTTTGCAGTGCATATTCGTACACAAATTTACCACAGTCAGCTCCAGTGTTGCCATGCATCTTTTAGCTAATGTTGTGTACATGATGTACATAGGTCGTGGTTTTATCGTTATATCCGAACGACTAGAATCTGAACCATCAAATAAACTGTAGTATAATGGGGGGGGGGGGGGGGGGGGGGGACTTTCCCGTTCCAGCCAGGGTTCAAACCTGGGACCTCTTGCTTCTTTGGCAGGTTCTGTGACCATTAAGCCACCGCTCTGCTTACAGAGTGTCAGGTCACAGTGAAGACCTAAATGTAGGACGATGTTCACGAAGTTACTGCCTATTATGCCATTGGCATGTATTTGCTAACAACGAAGATTCTCCACTTCTGTATGTTCTGGACCAGCCTCTGCGTAGTATCCCAAGTTTGCTTTAGGGCATTATGGTCTTCTATTGTTCGTTACCAGGTGTTGTTGAGTCTTCCTGTATGATATCCAGTTATGGGCTTTCGGTTTCAAGACGACTCTCCGCGCTTGGATACGAACTTCATATGCACTAACGTCACAGGTGCCGTGGCACAAGCTAGTTATAGGCAGTTCCATTGACTTTGTTCTGCTGTCTTCGGATGATGTACCCTATCCATCTCCATCGTCTTTTTTCGTGATGACAGTGTCCACACTAAAAAGAATGTTGAGAGTTCCATGGACAGCAAAGAAAACAGTCTTGATGGAAGCAGACACATGAAGATCATTGATAAGAAAGATTAGGAAAAGACAGGCAATATCTATAGTCCATTTTATGAAGAAAGAGGAATTAGAGCACCTGGTCACAACACGAAGGCTGGAGAGAAAGAGAGCACCCGGTCGACCAAAGGAGAAAATATTGGATGGACTTGCAGGGTAGCTGAGGACAGAGAGGGTGGAAGATGTGCTTGCGCATGCAACAAGGGATAGATACATATGGAGGGCCATGATCGCCAACGCCATGCGGCAGGGCACATGATGATGATGATGCGTGTCCACACATAGTGTCGATTGCATTGGGCAGGTAGTTGTTGGATGTAGATGGTGTCGGCAGGAAGATTTTCATGATTCATCAGAGATTCTTTGTGTGGATAGTTGATAGTTCGAAAAGGTCACTTTGTCATCCTCCAGCCTCATGATCAGTATAGTAGGGTGGCAAAGACGCAGCTCTGGTACAGTCCTAGCTTGGTGTTAATGCTGTACTGAGGGGAAGCTCCACACGTTGTTCAGCATTCTGAAAGTGTTTGTGGCTTTGCTGAGATGGTTCTTGTTGTTCACTACCTGCTCCTTTGTTGTGTCTGGCAGCTCTGCTGGGGTAGATGAACTCTTCAGTTGTGGGTAGGTCTATTCCATCTATTTAGATTGATGGGATATTTGGTTTCAGCTGAAGTTTACCTCTTTGACTCCCGCACCCTATCCCCCAACTGCAAGCTTAACCTTTTGACTCCCTCACCCTATCCACCAGCTTCCTGCAGGCAGGAAGCTGGTGGATAGGGTGAGGGAGTCAAAGGAGTAAGTTTTTGCTTTGTTAATATGGCTAACAATGCAGGATGCTGGTGGACATGGTGTGAGAGTCAAAGGGTTAATTATATTTCCTCATAGGTTGCATTCGTTATATCACCTGAGATAATGTCAACAAGTTGGGCGATAGTTTGGAAGGTGACGGTGGACAGTTCAAACACTTCACGCTGTGCTATGGCTCTGCTGTTTTTTTGGTTTTTTTTAATCTCACCATGTTTTAGCTTGTTGTCATTTCATATCTATGTTCCTGGGATTATAATTGTGCGACTGTTGTGTCTCAGTTTTGTTGTTGTTGTTGTTGTTGTTTTATTTTATTCCTCTGAGACTTTGTATCTATACTATTCTTGATTTTGTAGCCATGATATGGTATTTTTGATTCATAATCGTTGATTAGTCTTTGGTAATGGATGACTTCAATGTGGTGTCCATCAGGGCAGTTCCAGCTGTTGAATATGATGCTACAAGAATATGTGTGCCTGGTATCGGAGACTCAAGCCAACCAGGCCAATGACCTGGAAGTGCAGAAGGTCGTGCAGGGTCACATGAAGAACGCTGGTAAGGGCTGATGTACATGGTATGGGTTTGTTGCCGGTAAAAATGACACCATTGTAAGTGATAGACATGGATGGGGAGACTGGCAACTACCTCTGTCGCACTTTGTTGTAAATGCTTCCTTTATTTTCTTCTTTTCATTTAATTTTATGTCTGTAATTTACATTTTTTTTGTCACTTGCTACTAA
>JAPXFY010001861.1:2500-10000 GCA_030674185.1 Monoplex corrugatus | reverse complement strand
TTTTCTTTTCTTCTTCTTCTTTCTTTCCTTCTTTCTTCTTTCTTTCTTTCTGTCTTTCTTTCTTTCTTTCTTTCTTTCTGTCTGTCTTTCTGTCTTTCTTTCTTTCTTTCTTTCTTTCTGTGTTTCTTCTTTCTTTCTTTCTTTCTGTCTGTCTGTCTGTCTTTCTTTCTTTCTTTTAGAAAGTCTTTTGCCTTTTCTTTCTTTCTCTCTGTCTTTCTTTCTTTCTGTCTTTCTTTCTTCTTTCTTTTTTTCTGTCTGTCTTTTTGTCTTTCTTTCTTTCTTTTTTTTCTGTCTTTCTTTCTTTCTTCTTTCTTTCTTTTATTCTTTCTTCCTTCTTTCTACCTTTCTTTCTTTCTGTCTTTCTTTCTTTCTTTCTTTCTGTCATTCTTTCTTTCTTTCTGTCTTTCTGTCTTTCTTTCTTTCTTTTTGTTTGGTTGTTTTCGTTCCTAGCACTAGCAGTATTTTCGCAGATACATGTATGCACGTTCCTTGAGTTATTTGATTCATAATGTCATAATCTATCGGCACTATGTTGCTACATGGTCTCCATACTCCATCCTTTGTGGGTTATCCTGCCATGTTAGCAATCACGTTTTCACGCGGGGTGGGGATGGAGGGTACATATAAGGTATTTTTGTATATCTTTTAGCCACTGAACACAGATATTATTATGGCACAAGTGGGTCCACACATGTATACATTGACCTGAGAGATCGAAAAATGTCCAGCATTTATCAACAAGGCGCAACCTAGTCAGGGTCGAACTTTGACCTGGCAAATGAAAATCTGACTCCTGACAAACTTGGCTTTCACGCCTGTTTGTAGAGTCTTTGAAAGGGATCCGTCTTCTTAGCGAAGAATTCTGTTGTTTACACAGTCTTTAAAAGAATTCCGTTTTTTTAACAAAGAATTCTAATTCTGATCAGGTCAGGGCATCGTGTGTCTTGGGGGCTAATGTCGCTGAAAAGGGATGCTCCAAATTCATTCCATCTGTTCATAATATGCTCTGGTTCAGTCAGTGTGGTGCCTTCTTTGCTGTTGATGCACTCATTTCTGGGTTGGAATTTGGTGGATTGAACTTTCTTTATCTGTTGGAATAGTTCCCTGGATCTTCTGCATTCATTAGGTTAACTTATTTTTGGCACATTCTTCCTCCAGCCAATTTTTTTATCTCTTCTAATTCTAAACTGCACGGAATGACAACAGAACAAGATCTCAAAAATCGGAACGTATTCACAGTAAATGACACTATTCCCTATAGGGATGCCGGGGACTCTTTCAGTATAAACAGTATCCCCATTTTCTGAAAATTACCATAAGGTTCTGGCTATTGGGCGCACTGGTATATAAGCCGCACCCACTGAATTATAGAAAAATCTGAACTTTATTCACACATAAGCCGTACTGGTTTATAAGCCGCACTTTTTCAATGGCCAAGTCGATTGCCTTCAAGTTCAACTTGAAGGCTGCTTCGAAGCATTACGTTGCGTTTTCGGCAAGATGAGAGTGTACGCTTGAGCAGAGCAAATCTGAATACCGGTCCAAATGCTTCAATGTGTGCGGATTTGATTTAAAAACGTAAACAGTTAACAGTTAGCATTTTAACGTGTACAATTAACACTTTAACATGGAGCTCACCAGAAAATTCATGAACGGTAAACACGATTTTGGTGAGTTAAAGAGAAGCTAAGAACATACGAGAACGTGACTCTCCTGGGATCGGGGAAAATCCACAAATAAGCCGCATCGTTTTTTTAAGCCGCAGGGATTAAAGCTGGGGGGAAAAGTCGCGGCTTATAGCCCGAACTTTACGGTATGTGCCAGAAAACTCCTCGTTTCTGTCACAGTCTTTGTTTCTGCCTTGCTTCTTTGTTTTCTGTCATTTCTTCCTCTCTCATTTTCTGCCTTGATGGTGCGTTCAGCTTTTTTTCCCCATAAACCCATATATACTTTAGCTATTAGGATCGGTAATTGGGTACTTTTAGTTTTAAAGAAATGTGAACTGCTCAGTGGCAGTGTTAGATATCGTAGGCCAGGTTTTATGTGTGTTTTTGTGTAGTTATTTATGTTTATGCATTTGTATTCAGGTTTGTTTTTTTCAATTCCTCTGGTGATGAATGGGTCAACGCTAGTAGTATATCCTTAGATTATTTGCGTGATTGCAGTGAAATGAGTACTTCATTTTCTTTTCCAAGTTTTCTTTTTTTGTCTAGGTCATCTTTGTGCTTAGATGATGAGCATTTTTTAGATGGTTATAACCCTGATAAGGCCCTGAGATAACAACAACAATAATAATGATAATAATGATGATGATAATAATAATGATGATAATAATAACAATAATAATAATAATAATAATAATGATGATGATGATGATGATGATGATAATGATGATGGTAATAATAATAATAATAATAATAATGATGATGATGATAATAACAATAATAATAATAATAATAATAATTTCATGATAATAACAGTATTAGTGATACTGCCAATAATGACGATAACGATGATAATGCTGATGATAATGATGATGATGATGATGATGATGATGATGATGATGATGATGATATTCAAGACCTTGCCAGCGCATAGGGTTTTGTACAGGCTTGGAAAGTCTGTCAGATAACTGCTGGCAGATTTGGATGGAGCGCATATGGAGTTTTCCGAGTGCATTGAATCCCTCTTGAACAAACTCTTGTACTTTCTAACGATAATAAAAATTAAATCAATCTGTTGTCTATCTCCTGAACAGGCTCGTCGTTAGCCATGGGTCCAGCCTACGGTGGCAACTTTATGGAGATTGCGCCTAATGGTGCCCAGTACCCCCGTCATGACGCCTTGCCAGCCTATCAGGACGACCTGTACGCCTCTGGAATGGCCACCCTGCATAAACATTACTTCCCCTCACCATTTAAATGCTGAGCTGAAAACGCCTTCAGTCACCACGAGGATTTCTATATGAAACATCGTACCTCTGTAATCTCAAGATCCAACACGGTCATCTGAATATCATGTCATGAAACGCAGCAGTGAATTGAAATTTTTGTTTTTATCAGAATTGATAAAAAGAAAGAACGGTTTGAATGTCTGTTTGTATATGACTATGCAGAATTAAGTTCCGGGGAAATGTGTGGCGTCGTCCTCATCTGTTCAATGACTAAGTTTATCCTGTGCATTTGGGCTTGCCTTGCAAGATTTGTCTCGCGTATGTATGCATGTGTGGTGTATTTAGGTTACAGAAAGTCAATACAAGGGCTCCGATATGTGGTTCTTGAGTTATGTGTTTCTTCTGCTGTCAAAGGTATTTGTTGTTTAACTGGTCTGATCTGCACTCATCTTTCATTCATTCATTGTTTGCTTCTTTTTCTTTTTTTTCTTTCTTTTTTTTTTCTTTCTTTTTTTTTTTCTTTTTTTTTTTTTTTCTTTTTTTTTTTTGATGGAGATTTCTCTCAGCGCTGTTCAGTTAATATCATTTACGTTTGTGATATGGCGTATCCTTTTTTTTTTTCTTCATAATTATTTTTCCTGCTGAAAAAGATTCAAATTCTGGCTTTTAGGAGCTCCGTTGTTCTATTAATCAAGGGTAAGTGTATGGACGTTTTGCGCAACCCTGTTGTACGGTTATGTCAGTGAGATGTTACCATTTGAGGTCTTCTCCATCACATGACGTCTGTGGCCCCAATGCGTATGGTTATTCATTCGGAGCGGGAGATGCTATCTTGAGAAACTGAAACTGAAACTGACGGTTTATAAATGAGGTGGACATCTCTTGTAAGAACAGCCTTGAGGCGACAAAGACGACTTGCTGAAAATTATAGGCTTGTCTCACCCAGACCTCCGGACTGACCATGTGACGCATACTCGAACAAAAAGAAAAACGAACAAACAAACAAACAAACGATCAAACAAATAAAGAAAACAAGAAAGGAAAACAAATAACTAGCTAAATAAAACAATACTAAAAAGATGTCCCAGTCCGGACATATTGTTTAATTACAGGATGGCATGGACATAATAATGCAAAAAAAATGTTCTCCTTATGTGTTCCTTTGGACTGGTGGTTCTGTTGTCTACTTTTTTTTTTTTTTCTATCTCTTGTTTATATATGTTGTTAGTTTTAATGACCTGAATATTCTTGCCTTGTTGATGTATGTTGTGTACGTGCATATTTATACTTCCCTCCCTCTTCCAGATTAAACCTATCATCGTCATTTGATAATGAGCCTCTAACCAGCTCCTACCCAGAGTTGGGCGTGCAATGGGCTCATTGGGAAGACTGGGACCACACAGTCTACTCTCATCCACTTCGCGGATGCGTCATTGAGGGTGTTGCTCAAACCTTCTGACCAACACCACAGGTGTCTGTAACTCTCGGACCTGGTTGACGCCAGGATATATTATGATAGTAAGCGTAGAGTACAACCCTGTCACGCAGTCTCAATCCAAGACAGAACTCCATAGCATCATGATTATCATCCACATCAGCATCATCGCATAATAAAAAACTGTTTCAGCTTCTGTGGCCATTAAAGTGGCGTAGAAAATGAGACCAAAAAAAAGGTGAGCACTAAGGTAACCTCCCTGAGTGCAATGATCCTTAAAAAAAAAAAGAAGAAAATTTGATAATGAACTAACATCGTCATTACATAAAATTTGATAATGAACCGAGCATGCTTTCGACATGTTCTGCTTGCGCTGTACACATGAAATTATTATTATTATTATTATTATTATTATTATTATTATTATTATTATTATTATTATTATCATCATCATCATCAGTAAAAAAAAAACAACAACAACTCACCTCACCTTATGGCAATGCTATCACAACCTGTAAGAGGAATAACTATGTACAGATACACTTTTGCACGTCAGTGACGTTATGCATGTACGATGTGCAAGAAGTTATCTCCTGATCCACGTCTTTGATCTAAACTACTGAAAACGGCATGCAAGGTGGTAGGATATAGCAGGATTCGTGATTAAGTGTACAAGGACCTGCGAAACAGTTTTTAGGAAATGTTCAGCACATGCACGGTGTATGTTTTAGTGTTGTACGTGTATGTTTTACTGTTGTACGTGTATGTTTTAGTGTTGTACGTGTATGTTTTACTGTTGTACGTGTATGTTTTAGTGCTGTACGTGAATGTTTCAGTGTCTCTTCTATCGCTGTTGTCCTGGAGTCTTTGCTTCAGTGTTTTATTGTGCCCGTCTGTGTTTTACGTTTGAACGTCTGTCTGTCTTGTTGATGCGTCTGTCTGTCATGTCTGTCTCTCTATCCTGTCTCTCTGTTTGTCATAATGGTCTTTCTATTCTGCCATGTCACTCTGTCTTTCTATCCTGTCATGTCATTCTGTCTTCCTATTCTGTCATGTCATTCTGTCTTTTTTATTCTGTCATATCAGAATGTCTTTCTATCCTATCATGTCAGTCTGTCATTTCTATCCTGTCATGTCAGAATGTCTTCCTATTCTGTCATGTCATTCTGTTTTTCTATCCTGTCATGTCAGAATGTCTTCCTATTCTGTCATGTCATTCTGTTTTTCTATCCTGTCATGTCATTCTGTCTTCCTATTCTGTCATGTCATTCTGTTTTTCTATCCTGTCATGTCAGTCTGTCTTTCTATCCTGTCATGTTGATCTGCCTTTCTATCCTGTCATGTCATTCTGTCTATCTTGTCACGTCAGTCTTTCTATCTTGTCATGTCAGTCTTTCTATCCTGCCATGTCAGTCTGGTTTTTCTATCCTGTCATCTCAATCTTTCCTTCTATCCTGTCATGTCAGTCTGTCTGTCTATCCTGTCATGTCAGTCTTTCTATCTTGTCATGTCAGTCTTTCATCCTGTCATGTCAGTCTTTCTATCTTGTCATATCAGTCTATCTTGTCATGTCAGTCTGGTTTTTCTATCCGGTAATATCAGTCTGTCTTTCTTTCTATCCTACCATGTCAGTCTTTCATCCTGTCATGTTAGTCTGGTTTTTCTATCCTGTCATGCCAGTCTGTCTTTCTATCCCATCATGTTAGTCTTTCTATCCTGTCATGTCTGTCTTTCTATCCTGTCATGTCAGTTTTTCTGCCCTTCCTGTCATGTCAGTTTGTTTTTCTATCCTGTCATGTCAGTCTTTCTATCCTGACATGTCAGTCTGTCTTTGTATCCTGTCATGTCTCTGTCTTTCTATTCTGTCTTGTGTCATGTCAGTCTGTCTTTCTATCCTGTCTGTCTGTTGTTCTGTCCTATCTGTCCTGTTTGTCTGTCCCAGTCTACCTATCTTGATATCTATTTTATCTGTCTGTTTATCTGCCTGCCTCTCTGTCTATTCGTCTTTCTGCGTAAATTTGCCTGTATCAGGGTCAGAGGTCAGGTGTTTCTTGATAACAGAACGTGTCGAAACATAGTAATCAGTCTTCATTTTCTTTAAAGAAAAACCAGTCTGTGTTTCAGGTAGACCCTGACCACTGTCAGTGTACATGTATGTGCATGTAATAAGTGTCAGTAGTTGATCATTCATTCTACACAAACATGTACCGTTAGCAACAAATAATGCCAAAGAAAATGGAACTCAAGTTTTCGTCAGACAACATTGCCAGTTAAAAAAAAAAAGAAAAAAGAAAAAAAAAAGAAAAAGAAGAGAAGAAAAGACGTTATTTGAGTGCACAAATTAAAAAAGATATCCTGGCGTCAAATGATTTACAATGTGAATCATTGAACATGATTATGTCACGATGATGAATGAATGTATACCCGTAAGAATGTACTCGGCTTTAGATGTGCGTGTGTGTGTGCGTGTGCGTGTGTGCATGTGTGAGTGCGTGCGTGCGTGCGTGTGTGTATGTGTATGTGTGTGCGTGTGTGTGTGTGTTTGTGTGTGTGCGTGCATGTGTGAGTGCGTGCATGCGTGCGTGTGTGTGTGTGTGTATGTGTGTGTGTGTGTGTGTGTGTGTGTGTGTGTGTGTGTGTGTTCTTCCCCTGGTAACTTTTCATATCTGATCGGACTTTCCTCACCAAACAATCGCCAGCAACCTGCCTGGCTCCTAGTTTCACCCTTGACCAGAGGCCACGTGGTGTAAGAACATTGTTAAGTGAAGATTTAGTCGGACTTTATTTCAGTTCTTGGTCACAAGGGCGACAAGGATAGAGAAGAGCTAGCAGAGAGTAAACAGTGCATATGTTAACAGCATTGTGAAGTGAAATAAGGAAATAAGACATACGGACAACCCCCCTCCCCTCTCAACTACAACATTATTAGCAAAGGCGATCCTAAAACCATGTAATGAATAATGAAATGTGTTTCATGTTCTAAAACCAGTAATGAATAATGCAATGTGTTTCATGTTCTGTATGCTTCTGCATCAGTACACATCACGTCTGATGTGCCAGACATGGAATTTGTACGAGTTTGGGGAATTTCCGATATTTTACACCCCGTTTGATATGCTGCATTAGGTCATTCCACTTTGAAATGCTGCACTGAGGTCATTCCATTTTGAGA
>JAPXFY010001860.1:15000-31722 GCA_030674185.1 Monoplex corrugatus | reverse complement strand
TTGCCAACTGTTTGGGGGGGCCCCCCCCTTTTTTTCCAGAATGGGGGTACCCCCCAAAACCCACACCCCACACTAAAAAACCCCAAACACCCCTTCAAACCCCTCGGGGCCCCCTTAAAAATCTTCACCCCCCCCCCACCCACCTCCCCACATTTTTGGAAATTCCATTTTTAAAATTTTCCTTTTTACACCCCCCCCCCCCTTTAAAACCCCAAACCGCTAACATAACCCCCACCATTCAAACCCCCCAAAATTTTTTTCAAAAAACCCCCACCACACCACACAACCCCACTCCCAAAAAACACCACACTAAACCCCCCCATACCTCACCACCACCATACGACCATAAAAACACCCCCTTTTTTTTTACACTTCCCAAAAACCCCCAAAATTTTTAAAACCCATTTTACCCACAACACACCCCCCCCACACCAAAAAAACACCAAACCCCCCCTTTTTTCCCCCCCCAAAAACCCGGCACCACCCCCCCCCCAAAAAACCCCCCCAAACATCACACCCCACCCAATTAATTTGACGCACCACCCCCCCCCAAAAATTTCCCCCCCCCCCTTTTTAAAAAAAATAAAAGCCCCACCCCCAAAAAATTTAAAACCCCCGGCACCACCCCCCCCCCACAAACAGAAAAACCCCCCCAAAACCCACATCACACCGCCCCAAATTTATTTTTGGGGGCAAAAAAACCCCCCCCCCCCCAAAACCCCCACCCACCACTTACAGTACGCCACCACACCACACCACACCCCCAAAACCCCCCCCACTTACAGTTACAGCCCCACACCCACACCACAAAAAAAACCCAAAAACCCCGCCCCCCCCTTTTTTTTAAAGGGGGCAACCCCCCCACACCTAAACCCCAATTTTCCCAACCCTTTCCCCCATTTTTTAAAATTTCCCCCGGCCCCAAAAACCCCCACCCCCCCAAAAACCACACCCCCTTTTAAACCTTTACAGTACGGCCCCCCCCCCAAAACCAACCCCCCCACCCACCCAGCATAAACTTTCCCCCCCGCCCCCCCCCCAAAACCCCCTTTTTCCACACCCCCCCGGGGGGAACGTTAAAAAACCCAGCACCACTTAAAACCCCCAAAAAACCCCCCAAAATCAACCACAACCACTTACTTTCGCCCCAAATTTTTCACCCCCAAAATACCACAGACCCCCCCAAAACCCCCACTCAACCCCAAAACCCCCAAATCCCCCACCCTTACAAAAAAAAGGGCACCACATCACCCCCCCAATTCAAAAAACCCCAAAAACCCAAAAAACCCCTTTTTTAAACGTCGCAACCCACCCCCCCCCCAAAAACCCCAACCCCACCACCATCACACCAAAAACCACTTTACAGTACAGAAAAACCCACACCCCAAAACCCCCCCCCCGGGGCCCCCTTTTTACAGTACAGACCCACCCCACACCCACACAACACACCCCCCACCACCCCCAATTTAAAAGCACCCCCCCCCACCACCCCCCCAACATACCCCCAAAACCATCCCCCTTAAAGAAAAAGCCCCCCCCAACACCCAACAAACCACATAAAAACCCCCAAAACCATTTTCAAAAACCCCCAACCCCCACACCACATCAAACCCCGGGCCCCAAAAACCACCCCAAACCCCCACACCACACCACTTACACCACACAACAAAAAAACCCCAAAACCACTTACAGAAAAAGCCCCCACCACCCCCCCCCAAAACCCCAAAACACCCCCCAAAAACCATTTCCCCAAGTAGGGGCCCCCACACCACACCACATCCCCGCACCACTTACATTACAGCACCCCCCCACACCACACCACACCACATCAAATCACACCGCCCACAAACGTACAGCCCCACACCCCCCCCAAAACCAATCACACCAAAACCACTTACAGCCCCGGCACCACACCACACCCCAACTTTTACAATGCAATTTTTTTAACAGTACAGCACCCCCCCCACACCACACCATTAAAAACCACTTCCACCCCCCCAACTTACAGTTACAGCACCACACCATTTTCCCCCCATTTTCCAAAAACCCGCACCACATCACACCCCCCCACTTAACACCACCCCAAAAACCAAAACACCACATTTCACCGCACCACACCATTTCCCCAGTACAAACCACACCACCCAAAACATCACCCCCCCCCCCTTTTAAACCCCAGCACCACACCACACCACATCACACCGCACCACTTAACTACACCCCCCACCCAAACCCAAAACCAAAAATCACCCCGCCCCAAAACTTACTTTTTACAAAAACCACCCCAAAAACAACACCACATCACACCCCCCCCTTTTTTTAACAGTAAGGCACCACCCACCCCCAACCATTTTAACCCGGGGCCCCAACTTAGGGGACAGACCCCACCACTTCATTTTCCACTAGCACCGACCCTTACAGCACCCACACCACATAAAAATAAAACCCCCCACCATTAGGGGACAAAAACCCCCCCAAACCACACCAACACCCACAACCCACATCCCCCGCACCACTTAAATTTAGGGGAAACCACTCCCCCTCCCACACCAAATCCCAAAAATTCACATCCCCGGGGAACCCCTTACAGTACAGCACCACCCAAACCCCCAAAAACCCCCAACCCATCCACCAACCATTTAACAGCAGCCCAAAACACCACCCCTTTTTTTCACCCCACACCCACCACATCACCCCAAAAACCACACCACCCCAAACCCCCACCCCCCCTTACTTTCAGCCCCCACACCACACCCCCCCCAAACCACATCACACCCCCCCGCTTTCGTACAGCCCCCCCCCACACCACACCCCCCACCCCCCCCCACAACCACCCCAAAAATAAAAAGCCGCACCCTTCCAGTAAACTCAACCCCCCCAACATCACACCGCACCTTTACAGTACAAAAACCCCCCCCAAAAACCACCCCACTTAAAAACCCCCACCTTTTTCCCAAAAAAACAGCACCCCCCCCAAAACCCACAAAACACCGCACCCACTTACAGTACAGCCCACAAAACCCACCCACATAACCCCGCCCATTAAAAAGTACAGCACCAAAACCCCCCCCCAAAATCACACCCCCCACCCTTAAAGAAAAAGCCCCAAAAACCCCACCATTTTCCCAAAAAAACCAAACCCCCCTTAAAACTTTTTCAGCCCAAAACACCACACCATTTTCACACCGCACCTTTTTAAGTACAGAAAAACACCCACACCCCCCCCCTTTCACACCCGCACCACTTACTTTACAGCCCAAAACACCCCCCCCCAACCCCACACCGCACCACTTACAGTACGCCCCCCACCCACACCACTTCCACACCAAAACATCACACCGCACCATTAAAAGGGGACAGCACCACACCCTCACACCCCCCCATTACAAAAAAGGGGGGGCCACCCAAATTTTACACCGCCCTTTTTAACAGTACAAGCACCACCCCATTTTCCACCACACCCCACCGGGGCACCCTTAAATTCCCCAAAAACCCAAACCACATCACACCGCACCACTTAAAAAAGGGGCACCCCCCCCACACCACATAAAAACCGCACCACCCCAAGCACACACCCCCCCCACACCCACCAACCCCCGCACCCTTACAGTACAGCCCCACACCCCACCCAACCCCAAAAACCGCCCAAAATTCACCCCCACCACTTACATTAAAACACCCCAAAACCCCAAACCCCCCCCGGCACCCCAACACAACCCGACCATTAAAACAGTACAGCCCAAAAACCCCCAACCCCCACACCACACCAAACCGCATCACTTAAGTACGGGCACCCCCCCAAACAAACCCCAAACCCAAACCCCCCCCCCCAAAATTACGTACACCCCAACCACACCAAAACCCAAACCCCCCAAAACCAACCCCCCAAACCCATCACTTACATACAGCCACCACCCCACACCAAAACACCACACCCAAATCACCCAAAACCCCTTTTCACTTACTTTTCCGGCCCCAAAAACCACACCAACCCCAACCCCCCCACTTACAGTACAGCCCCAAAAACACCCACCCCCCACCACACCGCCCACACCGCATCTTTTTACATTTCCCCCAAAAACCCCCAACACCCTTCACACCACACCCCCCCCACTTAAAAAAGGCCCCAAACCACCCAAACCCCACCTTACCACCGCATCACTTACACCACATCCCCCCCCTTTTCCCCCTTCACACCCCCCCCTTAAGGGGAAAAAAAACCAAACCACACCCCCCCGCAACCTTACTTTTACAGCCCACCACCCACCACCCAAAAACCCCCACATCCCACCGCACCCAACTTACAGTACAGCACCAAAACCCACCCAAACCCCACATCCACCGCACCATTTCCCCATAGGGCCCAAACCCCCCACCCCAAAAAACCCTCCAAAAAAACCCCCCCCCGCACCCCCACCACCCAAACCCCACATCACAAACCGCACCATTAAAAAAGGGGTACCCCCACCACCCAAACCCCCCACCCCAAAAACCACTTAAAAACCGCACCACTTACATAACAAAAAACCAAAACCACCCACATAAAAACCAACCCACCACTTACAAAAAAGCACCCCCCCCACACCACACCCACACCACACCGACCATTACTTTAGGGGCACCACACACCCCAAAAACCGGCCCCCAACCCCAACACCACACCACCCACCCGGGGGAAAAAAACTTACATAAAGCACCACCCCAACACCCCACACCACATCCCCCCAACACCACCCAAAACATCCCCCCAACACCCACCCACACCGCATCACTTACAGTACAAAAACCCACCACACCACAACCCACACCACCCACACCACAACACACCAAAACCAAAACCACCACACCAAACCCCGCATCATTTTAAAACCCCCACACCACACCCCCCCAAAACCCACACCCCCCACACCACACCCCCCACCCCCCCAAAAACCACCCAAAACACCGCCCCCCCTTACAGTACAGCACAAAAAATTACATCAGCGAAAACACAAGGGGCCTGATAACTTTTCCCCCAGGGTCAATGTCGCCCCCCGTTTTTAAAAATTTGGGGTTTTCCCGGGTCCCTGACCCCCCCGGGGTTTTTTAGGGGGTTTTGTCGGCATCAAACCCCTTTTTCCCCCCTTTTCCTTTGTTTGTTTTTTTTTTTGTTTTTTTTTCCCCAGCCCCCTTTTTCTCTCCCTCCCCCCTTCTCCTTATTTTTTTTCTTTTTAAATCCCTTTTTATGAAAAAAATTTTAAGATTAAAAAAGAGGAAGATTGTTTCCCTTACCCCCCAAGAATTTTTGTGTTGGGGGGTTTTTTTTGTTTTGTGTGTGGTTGTGTGTTTTGTGTGTTTGTGTGTTTTTGGGGTGTGTGTTTTTTTGGGGGGGGGGGGGTTTTTGGGGGGGGTGGGGTGGGGTTTTGGGGTTTTTTTGTTGTGGTGGGCTTATTTGGGGGTTTTTTGTGTTGGTGTTGGGGGGTTCCCCGGGGTGTTTTTTGTGTTTGTGTGTTTTTTGTCTGGGGTCTGTTTTGGTGTATTGTGCGTGTGTCTGGGGGGTTTTTGGGGAAAGGTTTGTTGGGTTTTTGTGTTGTGTGGTCTGTGTGTGGGTGTTTTTTTTTTGTGTGTGTGGGGGGTGTGTGTGTGTGTTTTTTGGGGGTTTTTCTTTTTTGGGGGTTTTGGGGTGTGTGCGGGGGGGGAGTCAAATTTTTATGGGTCACAAAAAGGGGAAAAAAAATGGGGAAAACCCAGGCGCCAATCTCTCCCCCCCCCCCCCCCCCCCCCCAAAAAAAAAAAAAAAAAACTTTGCTAAATTTTCAGTTTTTTTTTTAAGGGGGATTTTTTTTAAAACGCAACTTTGAAGGACTTGTGACAAATATTAAAATTCGTTGAAAACCGCTTAAAAACCTTTTTCGTTTTTTATTTTTGGGGGTTAAATTTTTTTTAAAATTTTCATTCATATATTCAAAATTCTTTTTTATATTCACTCTTTTGACAGGAAAATTTTCCCATGAAAAAATTCGGGCTGTTTTCCCCCCTTTGAGAGCGCGTTTCTGCATGTGCGGGCCCCCAGGGTTTTTGTTTTTTTTATTTTTTTTTTTTTTTTTAACCAAATTTTAGAAAAACAAGGGGGTTTTTAATTTTGGCCCCTTTTTTGGGGGGAAATCGGGGGAAACCCCCCTTTAATTTTTTTTACGTCAGGGGCAGCCGGGTAAAAACCCCTGCTCTTAAAAAATTTTTTAACTCCCCTTTGGGTTTAAAAATTGTGCGCGGGGGCCGGGGGGCACACGGGGCCCAAAATTGTTTTTTTTTTAAAATTTTTGTTTTTTTTTTGACAATGACAGTGTAAGAACAAGCATTTTCTGTAGCAAGTTTTGTATAATAAGAAGTTTGGAGTTTTGTTTTAAAAATTTCTCAAGAGGGGTTAAAATTTTTAAATCGGGTATTCCATTTGCGTTTTTTAAAACCCAAAAAACTGCCGGGCTTTTTTCCCGGGAGACTCGCTGACCCCCGAAAAAAAGAAAAAAACCCATGCCCCTGGCAAGGTTTGGGGAAAAGGGCAGGAGGGTGGGAAAAAGGCCCCACGAAAAAAAAGGGGTGACACCCTAAAAGTAATAAAAATTTAAAAAAACCAAAACCGGGGGGTCGACCCCAAAACCTGGGAGACGCTTGCCCCGATGGGGCCGAAATGGTGAGGCAAGCAAAACCCTGGGGGAAAGAGCGCAAGAGAAAGATTTTAAGCAAAAGGCTAAAGGGGAAAAGAGACATGCGCAAGGCGGGGTGCGACCCCAGTCTACAGGTTGCCCAAAACCCCCAAAAAGTTTACCCTACGTGGGGGAAAACCTTTTTCCGGGGCCCCGGGTTGGCCCCCCCACCACCCCGGGGGCCCCCAAAAACCCAAAACCCCCCGTCGAAATGGAAGTGGGGGGTCCCTTTTTGGGGAAACCCCAAGGGGGGGGGGGGGGGGGGGGGGGGGGGGGGAAGGGTTTTTTTTTACCCCCAAAGGTCAGCATTTAATGTGATGAACGGGGGGGAATTTTTGATTATAGTTGGGAAACCCCCCGGTTTTTATCAAAAGAACTAAAAGGGGGCCCCCATGCTTTCCCCCCCTCCCCCGTTTTTAAAAAGGGGCTGCTCCGTTTTTCCCCCCCCAAATTTTTCCCCCGGGGGGAATAAAAAAAAAAAAAAAAAGGGGGAAAAAAAGAAAAGGGGAAAAAGACAAAGACTACAAAACAACACACTTTTTTACACGGCACACAAATCCCCTACCAAAAAAGCACACACAAAACACACAAAAAAAGACGGGGCAGAACAAAGCACACCCCAAAAACCCCCACACACCACACACACAAAACCCCCAAAAAAAAACACACAACACAAAAAGAGGGAGTTGGGGGAAAAAAAAAGAAAGAAAGAAAAGGGAAGATAGAAGAGAACAAAAACCACACACACACCACACACACCCCAAAAAACACACCAACAACACAAAACAAACAAACACACACACACACACACACACACACACTAAAACCAAACCCAAAACACACACACAACACAAAACACACACAAAAACCCAACACCACAACACACCACAACACACACAGGGGGTGGTGAGGGGACCAGACAACAGAGGGGACAAAACAGGGGAACGCACCAGAAAAAAGTTGTATTGTAAGCATGTATTTTTCCAACAACACCGGGCATTTCCTGCCTGTATCCTCCCTCGCCCGGTCAAAGATTTATTTCGTATGATGCTCGTTCAAGGTACAGTGCAAAATGGTTTTCGTTTTTAAAAACCGTTTTGATGATTTTGGAAGGGGACTTTGTTACTATGGCTTTAAACAATTTTTGTTTCCCACCATTTTTTTTTTTTTTTTTTTTTTTTTTTTTTTTCCCCTTTTTTGTCTCTTCCCGCCCCTAAACCTTCCGCTTCTCCAAATCTAATACGGCCCAGACCTTTTGCTTCTCGAGGGAATGTTTTATGGCCATGCCTTTTCTATGGGTTGGGAGTTTTAAACTGTTTAAGGGTTTTGGGACTATCTTCTTTTCCTGTAAAAATGGGGCAAAGGAAACCGAAAATGGAGAGGGGAAAAACCCCGGCAACAAAAGCTCTGTCCGCCCTTTTGGGTGATGGGTTGGGCCTGGGCTTTGCTACGGGGACAAGAGTAAAGATAACCTTGTTTAGTTGTTCATAAGCTCCAGTTCAATTTTTTGTGGCGTTTATTTGACAAACAAGCCTTTTGCAAAAAACAAACAAACAAACAAAAGCAGGATGATGATAAACGGTCAACTTACATACAAACACACAACACACACACACACACACCACACACAACACCCACACACAACACAACCCCCCACAACATAATACATACATACATACTTACAACAAACGGGGCCACAAACACACCACTCACACAACAAATGCACACACACACCCCACACAAAACCCCCACTCAAATTTCACAAACACACACACATACACTTAAACCCCACCCACACAACACACAAACCGTACAAACCACCACACACCCCGTACACACACACACACACTAAATGCACACACACATCACACACACAAAAAAACACACACGACACACACACACACCAACACATACACAAACACAAGCATACACAGACACCGCACACAAAACACACTCTCTCTCCTCACAACACCCCAACCCTACAACCACCCCACGTACCACACCACAAACACAAACCACACGTACAAACACATACACCATCACTCACACACCTCACACAAATCCCAACACTTAAAACACCTCAACACACCATCACCACAAATAACCTACACAAAACACATGCACATACACAACACACAAATATTCCACAACCTACACACAAACACGCACACAACACACACAAAACCACACATTTAAAAACATCACATACTACATAAACACACACACTCACTACACAAATAATCCTCACACACACATTCATATACCAAAATACACATTTCACAGACACACACATAACATACAAAAACACACACACACAACACACACATACACACACAAAAAACACACACCAAAACATTACAAAAACACACACACTTACACAGGAAAAACAAACAAATAACAACATACACAAAACCCCCACACACCACACAAACACACACAACTCACAAAAACAAAAAAACATACAAAACGCATCACCATACACACAACATAAAACACATACACACAAACACACACACACAAAACATACAAACAAAACACACACCACACACACCACACACACACACAAACCCCACACAAACACACACACACACACCACACACACACACACACACACACTGAGTTTAACCCCCATTATGCCTGATTTTGTGTTTTGGGGCCCCCCCCCCAGACCCGGGGGGGGGGAAAAACCTGTATGCTTCTGAAACTCCCACCCCCCCTCCCCACCACCCCCTCCCAGCCCCCCCCCCCCCAACCCCACACCACCCCAAAACGACCACACCCCCTTTAAAGGACAAAAGCCCCCTGATGAGTTTGTTTATGGGACGTTGATTTGGCTTTTAAACCACAAAACTTGTTCCATGAAGTTTTTTTTTTTTGTTTTTTTGTCTGATTGGAAAAAAAATAAACCGGTTGTTTTCCTCCCTGTCGTCTCAAGGCTCACCTTTACAAATGCCCAGGTTTGGTTCTGTCAATGGAGCAGGTTCACCCCTGAGAGAGAGAGAGAGAGAGGGAGGGAGGGGGAGGGAGGGAGAGAGAGGGAGAGAGAGCGAGAGAGAACGGGAGAGACAGAGACAGAGAGACACAGACAGACAGATAGAGATGGGGGAGAGAGAGACAGACAGACAGGGAGAGAGACACGGAGAGAGAGAGAGAGACAGACAGACAGAGAAGGGGGGAGAGAGAGACATTGAGAGAGAGAGAGAGACAGAGAGAGAAGGGGGGGGGAGGGAAAGAGGAGAGAGACAGAGAAGACAAGCAGAGAGAGGGAGGGAGGGGAAAACAGAGAAAACAGAGAGAGGAGACAGAGAGGGGCAGAGACAGGCAGACAGAAGGGGGGACAGGTTGAGATGAAGGACACACAGAGAGAAACAGACAGACATAGACAGAGAGAGAGAGAAGACACAGAGAGAGAGAGCAGACAGACGGAGAAGGAGAAAGAGACAGACAGACAGAGACATAGACAGAGAGAGATACAGACAGCCCATAGACGGGAGAGAGAGAAACACAGAGAGCAGACAGAGACGGAAAGGGGAGAAAGAGACAGACAGACAGAGACATAGACAGAGAGAGATACAGACAGACAGACAGTACAGACAGACATAGACAGAGAGAGAGAAGACAGAGAGAGAGAGAGAGCAGACAGAGACGGAGAGGGAAAAAAGAGAGACAGAGACATAAAACAGAGAGAGATACAGACAGACAGAAGAGTACAGACAGACATAGACAGAGAGAGAGAAGACAATGAGAGCAGACAGACAAGGGGGAGAAAGAGACAGACAGACAAGAGACATAGACAGAGAGAGATACAGACAGACAGACAGTACAGACAGACATAGACACAGAGAGAGAAGACAGAGAGAGAGAGAGAGCGACAGCCCAGAGACGGAGAGGGAGAAAGAGACAGACAGAGACATAGACACAGAGAGATACAGACAGACAGAGAGTACAGACAGACATAGACACAGAGAGAGAAGACAGAGAGCAGACAGACAGAGAGGGAGAAAGAGACAGACAGACAGAGCATAGACAGAGAGAGAGATACAGAAAGACAGAGAGTACAGACAGACATAGACACAGAGAGAGAGAAGATACAGAGAGAGAGCAGACAGACAGAGACGGAGAGGGAGAGAGAGACAGAGAGGGAGAAAGAGACAGACAGACGAGGACATAGACAGAGAGAGATACAGACAGACAGAGAGAGTACAGACAGACGACAGACAAGAGACAGAAACACCCTTCCACACCCTCCTACCCCCGACCCTAAAAATCTACCCCCTCCGGCTCCTCACGCTTATGGTCTTGCGAGAAGTGAAGTTTGGGGGTGGGGGGAGTCTCAAGTTCTCTCGCTCCGTGCCCCCTGGTAATGGTGTGGCTGTCTTGTCTGGTCCCAAGTTGGGCGCCTTGCAGCACATTTGCATGGGACGGTTTGTGGAAGAGAGGTGTTGAAGAGTTCGTGTTTCCCCCTCCCATTTTTTCTTTTCATTTTCTTTTTCATTTTCTTTGTTCTTTTATAATTACACTTGCTTCAACAATGAGACCCAGCATTTATGCGTTTGCCTATCTGTCTGGAACTGGGAGTGATGTGTTTTTGTTTGTTTGTTTGTTTTTGTTTTTTATTCATGAGTTTGGATTTAAATTAATGGGGTTGGGGTTTATTGTGGGGGGGGGGGGGGGAGGGGTCCGAACATTTGGTTCTTTTTGTGAGTTTTGAAGATAAGATGTAAAGCACGTAGGCTATGTGGGACTTTGAAGATAAAATTTAAAGAAAGGCTAGATAGGACCTTGGAGATAACATATTAAGCACATGGCTATGTAGGACCTAGAGGCTATGTAGGACTTTGAAGATAAGATAAAAACATAAGCTAGGTAGGACCTTGAAGATAAGATATAAAAACACATAGGCTAGGTAGGACCTTGAAGATAAGATATAGAACACAACACATAGGCTAGGTAGGACCTTCAAGATAAGATATAAAACACATAGGCTAGGTAGGACCTTGAAGATAAGATATAAAACACATAGGCTAGGTAGGACATTGAAGATAACATATAAAACACATAGGCTAGGTAGGACATTGAAGATAACATATAAAACACATAATCTAGGTAGGGACATTGAAGATAACATATAAAAACACATAGGCTAGGTAGGACATTGAAGATAACATATAAAACACATAAGCTAGGTAGGACATTGAAGATAACATATAAAACACATAAGCTAGGTAGGACCTTGAAGATAAGATATAAAACACATAGGCTAGGTAGGACCTTGAAGATAGATATAAAACACATAGGCTAGGTAGGACCTTCAAGATAAGATATAGAACACATAGGCTAGATAGGACCTTGAAGATAAGATATAAAACACATAGGCTAGGTAGGACCTTCAAGATAAGATATAGAACACATAGGCTAGATAGGACCTTCAGATAAAGATATAGAACACATAGGCTAGGTAGGACCTTCAAGATAAGATATAAAACACATAGGCTAGATAGGACCTTGAAGATAAGATATAAAAAACACATAGGCTAGGTAGGACCTTGAAGATAAGATATAAAACACATAGGCTAGGTAGGACCTTCAAGATAAGATATAAAACACATAGGCTAGGTAGGACCTTCAAAGAATAAATATAAAACACATAGGCTGGGTAGGACCTTGAAGATATAGATATAGAACATAACACATAGGCTAGGTAGGACCTTGAAGATAATATATAGAAACACATAGGCTAGGTAGGACCTTGAAGATAAGATATAAAACACATAGGCTAGGTAGGACCTTGAAGATAAGATATAAAACACAGAGGCGCACAGACACACAGATTCACACACTTACACGCAGACTCGCACACACACACACACACACCTCCTCTCTCTCTCTCTCTCACACACACACACACATACACACACACACACAAAATCGCGCGCGCGAGCACACACGCACATATGCAACGCACGTACGCAAACACACACACACACAAACACGCACGCACACACAAACACACACATGTACTCAAAACACACACACTCACTCACACACACGCACGCACACATGCACACACAGTACACACAGACACACAACGCACAGACACACACTCTAATATCACTCACAGTGAAAAGACTTTAAATGAAAGAACGAACAGACGCACACAAACACAGGCACACAAACATAGACACACATACACACAGACACAAACACACACACACAAACACATAATCATCTTATATCAAATACAGTGAAAAGACATGAAGCGAAAGAATGAATGATGAAAACGCACACGTATACACACACACACACACACACACACACACACACACACACACACACACACACACACACACACACACACACTCACACATACACACACTCACTCACACACTCACTCACTCACTCACTCACTCACACACACACACACACACACACACACGCGCGCGCGCGCGCCACACACACACACGCACACACACAACAACACGAACACACACAAAAACACACACACACACACACACACACTCGAACACACACACACACACACACACACACACACACACACACACACACACACACACACACAGAGACACTCGAACACACACACACACACCACACACACACACACACACACGAGTCGGTTGACTCTTTCCCTTGCCTCCCTCACCCAGCACATACACATAAACGGGAATCCTGCATCCCAGCAAGTACTAGAGGCTAATGTATCATTGCCCATTACTTTATAAAACGCCTCACGCTTCCAGGGAGAACACGTATCGTATTACAAGTTTTATACGCCGTTTTGGAGGATTCGGATATTTGGTAAAATAACTCGTATCCTCAACAGACATCTATCACGCGTGACAGGGTATAAAAAGTTTGTTTTCTTTTCATCTTTCTTCTGTATTTTTTTTTTCTCTGGCTTACAAAAAAAAAAAAGAAAAAGAAAAAATAAAGACAGAAAGAAAGAAAAAAGAAAAAAAAAAAAGAAAGAAAAATAAAGGAGATTATTTCACATTATTCGGGAGGGATGTCTGTGGGTTGTAGTCCTATGTTTTTGTGTGCCCAAAGATGTGGATCGTCAGAACTCATGAAAGTGTGAAAGATAAGACGCCAGGTCAAGGTCACCCCCCCTCCCCCAAGAAAGAAAGAATCTCCTCTTTCTCTGTCTCCCCCCTCTTTCTCTCTCTCTCTCTCTCTCTCCTCCCTCTTTCTCTCTCTCTCTCTCTCTCTCTCCTCTCCTCTCTCTCTCTCGTCTCCCCCTCTTTCTCTCTCTCTCTCTCTCCTCTCTCCCTCTGTCTCCCCCCTCTTTCTCTCTCTCTCTCTCTCTCTCTCTCTCTTCTCTCTCTCTCTCTGTGTCTCCCCCCTCTTTCTCTCTCTCTCTCTCTCTCCCTCTTCTCTCTCTCTCTCTCTCTCCTCTCTCTCTGTCTCCCCCTCTTTCTCTCTCTCTCTCTCTCTCTCTCCTCTCTCCCTCTGTCTCCCCCCTCTTTTCTCTCTCTCTCTCTTTTCTCTCTCTCTCTCTGTGTCTCCCCCCTCTTTCTCTCTCTCTCTCTCTCTCTCTCCTCTCTCTCTCTCTGTGTCTCCCCCCTCTTTCTCTCTCTTCTCTCTCTCTCTCTGTGTTCTCCCCCCCTCTCTCTCTCTCTCTCTCTCTCCCCTCTCTCTCCCTCTGTGTCTGTCTATCACATACACATTTGAATATGTATATGTACTCACGATCAAATTCTTATTTTATTTTCGGAGTGGTTAATTGCTTAATTTTTCATTCTTTTTGCAGTATCTTATTTTCTCTTGTTTTGCTAAGTAATTAACAATGGCAGACATATAAAGTTCTCTCTCTCTCTCCGTCCCTCCCCCTCTCCCTCTCTCCCTCCCTCTCTCCCTCCCTCTCTCTCTCTCTCCCTCCCCCCTCTCTCCCTCTTTCTCTCTTTCCCTCTCTCCCTGCCCCTCTTCCCCTCTCCCTCTCTCTCCCTCTCTCTCCCTCTCTCTCCCTCTCCCTTTTCTCTCTCTCTCTCTCTGTCTCTGTCAGTCTAACTCTTTGTCTCCATTAATGTTCTCATGAATTTTTCTCTTTTCTGTTTCATATGACGTGCGTTGGCATATTCGGAAACCCAGGTAAGTGTATTTTTTGTTTTATTTTTTGCCATGTGTCTGTTTGTCTGTCTGTCCGTCCGTCCGTCCGTCCGTCCGTCCGTCTGTCCGTCCATCCGTCCGTCTGTCTGTCTGTCAGTCTGTCAGTCTGTCTGTCTGTCTGTCTTGTTTTTTTTCACGTTTTTTTTTTTGGTCTCTTTCCTCTGTTCTTTTTCACTCTCACTTTCTGTCCGTCTGTCTGTCTGTCTGTCTGTCTGTCTGTCTGTCCGTCCGTCCGTCCGTCCGTCCGTCCGTCCGTCCGTCTGTCTGTCTGTCTGTCTGTCTGTCTGTCTGTCTGTCCGTCTGTCTGTCTGTCATATTTTTCTCGTTCGACTTCTCTCTCTCTCTCTCTGTTTGTCTGTTTGTCTGTCTGTCTGTCTGTGTCTCTCTGTCTGTCTGTCTGTCTGTTTCTCTCTCTTTCTCTGTTTGTCTGTCTGTCTCTCTGTGTCTGTCTGTCTGTCTCTCTCTGTCTCTCTCCCCCCCATCCCCCCCCCCTTCTCTCTCTTTCTTGTTCATTTCTTTGTGTGCTCTTACTTTCCTTTATTGGTCTTTCTGTCTTTTGTGCTGATGCCATGAAAAAGCCTGGTTTCGTTTTGTACTTCTGATTAGCTATGATCATCTGTCCCACCCTTCCCTGCCACGTGTCCCTTCCCTTCACTCTCCCTCCTTAGTCCTCTTTAACCCTTCGACTCCCGCTCTCTATCCGCCAACGGCAAAAAACCCCCTTAAACCCTTTGACTCCCTCAACCTATCCACCATGCAGGAAGCTGGTGGATAGGGTGAGGGAGTCAATGGGTTAAGTTTTTGCTTTGCCAGCATGATTGTTAATGTAGGATGCTGATGGACGGGGTGTAGAATTCAAAGGGTTAATTCTGAAGCCCATAATATTGCCGTGAATATGAAGGACTGTTTACATGATGTATAGATCTCTGCGGAGGGTGAGGTAGTCAAGTGGGTAAAACGTTGGACTTTTGGTTGGAAGGTCCTGGGTTCGATTCGCCTGGGCACCAGGTACCTCCACCTGGTGGGTAGAAGGGTGGAGATTTTGTTTTTCTCTGATCTTCCGGGTCAGCATATCATGTGCAGACATGCCAAGTGCCTAAACGCCCTTTGTGTATATACGCATGCAGAATATATCAGATATGCACGTTAAAGATCCTGAAAGTCCTGTCAGTGGCTGGCTTTTTCGGAAGCATGAACCCCCCCCCCCCTCCCCAGCGTACACGCCCTCGAAGACTTTGAGTATGCAGACTGTGCAGTACACATACCGTCTGCATAGTGTGGGCTAAACAACGTGCACACTTGTGTCCGAGAAAACTTGGAACGTTTCGGTTTCATTTGAGTTAGTTTCTCAAGACGACATCTCCGCGCTCAGAACGAATTCCATAGGCACTAACGTCACAAGTGCCACGTGTATGGTGATCATGGTACAAGCCTTAAGCCTGCACATACACCCATGAGCTGGCCAGGTCCTGAGGCCCTAGCTAACCTTGGAACGCTAAGAAAACAGAAATAAATAGCATATATGATATTCATACCATGGCGCCCCTTTTGTTTCATCTCTGTCTCTCTGTCTCTCTCTCTGTCTCTCTCTTTCTTTCTTTCTCTCTCTGTCTCTCTCTGTGTCTGTCTGTCTCTTTCTGTCTCTCTCTTTCTCGCTCTGTCTCTGTCTCCCTCTCCCTCTCCCCCTTCTCTCTCTCTCTCTCTCTCTCTCTGTCTCTCTCTCTCTCTCTCTCTCGTGTCGACCGTCGAAGGAGATGTATCTGTGTCTGCCTGTCTTTGACGGAAATGTGTTAGCGAGATTTTCTCAGCTGTTTCTGGGTGGACCTTTGCTAAGTCTGGGTCAAAGCTGTGGACATTTAAACGAGTAACCAGAAAAAACACGAAAAAAGAATAAGAACACGTATTTAATACAACA
>JAPXFY010001860.1:5000-10000 GCA_030674185.1 Monoplex corrugatus | reverse complement strand
CCACACCCGTTACGCTACGCATAGAAAGCACAGCCACATGAATTAAGTTGTGAAGTGTCGCCAATCGGGTCCCTATCAAAAGGAGCCTAGCTGACTAAGAGGCTTAGTGTCACCAGATGCAGCCATTCAAATGGGAGCCCACCTCCTTTTTTTCTCTCTCCGCCCCCTTTTCTCACTTCGCACCTTAAGCGGGGATGAATTAAGGGTGGAATACCCTCAAATCTACCCAAAGTTCTCCAGGGATTTACTCAGTTTTAAGGAGTTAGGGAAGATTAAGAGAAAAGGGAAGAGGGGAGAAGAGTGGGGAAACCAGTCGCAGAAACGATTTTACGGCCGTCAGTTTACGAAAGGGGAAGAAACTGGCTGAAGGCTGTTCAGAGTACACGGTCTTAGTTTTTGATTGATTGATTTATTTATTTGTTTGTTTCTTTAACGTGTTTGTTATTTGTTTGTTTCTTTATGTATGTTTATTTATGTGTTTTTTTTTTATGTATTTATGGTAGAGGAGGAAGAGAGTTATTTAATGCTATACAGAACCGATAATGTTATTCGGTTGTGAGGCGTGAACATTCAACAAGCAAAGCCAGAACAAGATTGAGGCCAAGCCCAGATGTGGTTTCTAACAAGAATGTTGTGAGTTCCGTGGACAGCAAAGAAAACAAACGAGACAGTCTTTATGGAGGCAGACACAAGAAGATCATCCATGAGGAAGATTAGGAAAAGACTGGCAACATTTTATAGGCCATTTTATGAGGAAAGGGGAATTAGAGCACCTGGTCACAAAAGGAATGCTGGAGGGAAAGAGAACACTAGGTAGACCCAGGGAGAAAATATTGGACGGGCTTGCACTGTGGTTGAGGACAGAGAGGGTGGAAGATACGCTTGCGGCAACAAGGGATAGATGCATATGGAGGGTCATGATCGCCGACGCCATGCGGCAGGGCACATGATGATGATGATGATGATGATGACAGAGGAGGGGAAATCACTCGAGACAATTTTACGGCCATCAGTTTGTGAAAGGGCAGAAACTGACCGAAAGTTGTTCAGAGTACAATCTTAGTTGTTTATATATATATATATATATATATATATATTTTTTTTTTATTAATTTATTAATTCATGTATTTATTCGTTTATGCAGCAGAATATGTCAGACTGTTTTCTTCCCTAGCTGAATTGAATATCATGGTTGGCTGCTTTGTCTATCTGTCTGTTTGTTTCGGTCTTAAATTTCGTGAATATGTTTCTTGTTATCCTTTGAATCCGCTCGACAGAAGCTCACTTGATCGACAAAGCGTGCGTGTCCTGTTTCGTCGACTTAATGGGCGTCTTCGTTCTCTGTTTGTTTATTTCGCCTTTTGTTTGTTCCTTCTCAGTTTACTTATACGTTTGTTTGTGTATTATTTGCATATTTATATATGTGTTTACTTAATTACTGGTGCGCGCGCTTTTGTTACGTGAAGATGAGCGGAAGTGAAATCTTAGTATTAAGTGTGACGGTATAATTCCAGCGTTTTCTGCCAGAACGGTGTATATCCCGTCTGTATTCCTTTTGTGACGTACCATTCTGGCTGGTAAGGTTCCAACTGTTTCAGATGTAAAAATTCGCTTGAGTGATAATGGTATGACGAGAGCGGTGTCTTTTCATATATATTAACGAAGAGTTTAAATTTTAGAGTTTGTTCAAGACGGGTTCATCACACTCGGAGAATACCTTATGCGCTCCACCCAAGCCTGTCAGCAAGTTACCTGTCAGACTCCCTGAGCCTGCGCCAAAGTCTAGCGCTGGCAAAATATTGGAATGAACAGTAAGGGGGAGGTGGAGAGGGGATGGAGAGGGATGTACGAAACATTGAACTGCCACCTCAGAGTGATGTAAAACATTAAGACGAGCAGCGAACAGGCCAGGTTTTAAATTGCTGCGGATTGGGATTGAACTCCAGATATCACACCTTGAGTCCATGGCACTATCAAAAGGACCAACCACACCGCGTGATAAAAAAAACAACAACAACTGTCAAACACTAACTTTATAAGTCCACCAGAAGGTCTGGAATATTAGTTAACCCTTTTGACTCCCGCATCCTGTCCATCAGCATCCTCCATTGTCAACCATGCTAGCAAAGCAAAATCTTAAACCTTTTGACTCCGTTACCCTATCCAACCAGCTTCCTGCAGGAAGAGTGGGGAAGTCGAAGGGTTAAGTTTTTGCAGTTGGTGGATAGTGTGTGTGGGAGTCAAAGGGTTGAGATGGGCAGCGAATAGGCCAGTTCGTATGGTGCAGATGAAAAAAAGGGGGTGGGGTTTGAACTCGAGACATCAGATCCTAACCTCACGACACTGTTACAAGAGCTAACCAGCCCAGCCTAGTCCAGCCCACTGAAAAGGAAGGAAGGAAGGAAGGAAAAAAAAAGAAAAGAAAAAGAAAAAGAAAGTCACAGTTGATGACAGTATACAGCGTTAATGCGACAGATAAACGAACCACTGCAACTCCGCAGTGCCTGTTCAAAGGCAGCGGACAAATTTCAAGGTTCGGGTTTTGTTGTTTTTGTTTGGTTTGGTTTGGTTATTGTTTGTTTGTTTGTTTGTTTGTTTGTTTTCCATTCAGTATTAAATTAGAATGTAAACCCTTACAGTGCCCTCACAACAAAATGAACAGGAAAAGAAGAAGAAGAAGAAGACGACAGTGCCTTTCTGGGTGGAAGCGGAAGGTTTTTATGGGTCTAACCCTAACCCTCACCCTAACCCAAACTGATGTGGCTTGTGTGTATGTGAAGAGGTTCTCTCAGCGTTAGAAACTGAAATAAATTGTACCTATGCAGTTTCCCAGGACAGTTGTGCAGATATCGTTTTCCAGCATTAACCCTTTGACTCCCGCACCTATCCACCAACTGCAAAAACTGAACCGTTTGATTCCCTCACCCTATCCACCAGCTTCCTGCAGGAAGCTGGTGGATAGGGTGAGGGAATCAAACGGTTCAGTTTTTGCTTTTGTTAGCATGATTGACAATGCAGGATGTTGGTGGACGGGGGTGCAGGAGTGAGAGGGTTAATGACCCTTTTCTGGCCAATCGTTTTCCACGATTAATGATCCCCCTCTGCCCAATCGTCCGGCACCGGTATGAAGGAAGTTCCTGGGTTTGATCCTCCGAGACGTCTCGGCCTGGTGGGTAAAGGGTGGAGATTTTCCGCATCTTCCCGGGTCAACATGTGTGCAGATCTGCCATTGCGTTCAAGGGAGAACAGTGGCAGAATGGTTCAGACGTTCACCTGCCAATAACAAAACTCGAGGTTCCAGGGTTCGCTCCCCATAGATGCCTCGACTTGTTTCCTCAGTTTTACCGGAAAATCGAACTGAACGTCTAGTCCTTCGGAAGGGGACCAAAAACGAGTAGGACCCGTGTGCCTTCTGGCTGCGCACGCTAAAGATCTCACGGCAGTTGAAAATCGTGAAAAGCAGGGTTTTGCCCAGCTGCCTTGGTATAAAAACATTGGAGAGGTAGGTTGATTTTCCGGGTCCCATCCCTTGAAGACCAACTGGCCTTCTTGCCTGTCTGAAATCTTGTTAAAGCTCTGCATATGAATATGAATTTGAAGCGAGGGAGAGGGGATGGGCGCCGCCCTCATAATGCTGGCCCCTGGAAAAGTTGAGGTCTATACCACCTCACTCCCCTACGACCTCAAGGGTTAGGGAACTATTCAGGTAGGACCTCAGGACCTGGCCAGCTCTTGGTTTTATGTGCAGGCTTAAGGCTTGTGCCGTGATCATTCTGTCTATGGAAGCCCATGTCAAACAGTTGTGCCGTACTCTGTACTATCAGCTACGCAGAATTGGTAAGATTCGCTCCTTCCTTTCCACTGATGCTACCAACAAGCTTGCTGTCTCTTTCATACTATCTAGACTGGACTATTGTAACTCTCTATTCGCAGGTCTCCATGACAATCAACTATCTAAACTTCAGCGCATACAGAACCACGCGGCTCGCCTTGTTCTTCGCAAGCCCAGGCGTGAGAGTGCAAAATCTCTGCTTAGAACACTTCATTGGCTCCCGGTAAAGGCTAGGATTCAATATAAAGTTGCCTGTCTCTGCTTTCAGTGTATCTATCACGAGAACATGCCATCCTATCTTGCCAACCTCCTGCAGGGTTACAAACCTTCTCGAACGCTCCGCTCTTCTGACACCTCACTGTTGACTGTTCCTCGCTTCTCTCTAGACACCTTTGTAAAAAATCTTTCTCTGTCTTTGGCCCAAATGTATGGAACTCTCTACCACTGTCTCTCAGAAAAACTAAGTGTTTCTCAACCTTCAAACGGCACCTGAAAACCCACCTCTTTCAAACTCATCTAACCTGAAGAGCCTTAGTTTGCAAGTCTGTCATCAGACTAATCTCTCCTGCCTGTATAACAGTATTTTGTATAAGGGCCTATAGAGCAAGGTGTGTGTGTGTGCGTGCATGTGTGTATGTGTGTGTGTGTGTGTGTGTGTGTGTGTGTGTGTGTGTGTGTGTGTGTGTGTGTGTGTGTGTGTGTGTGTGTTGTTGTGCTTGAGTGAGCATGTGTGTGTATCACTGTATGTGTACAGCTGAGGAAGGGATAGGGGAGAAATTGATGGGAAAGAGACTGAAATACTTTAAGAAACTTTTTCAAATCTTTGTTTGTATGTAAATTGTGATGTATGATATGCGAATAGTTCATAATTTGTGAGGAATTTTGATTGTCAAGGTATTAATGCTGTAATACTGAAGTTGTAATGTTTTTCCTGTATATGGATTAGAATTTTTCTGTTTTTATCTTCATTCAAAATATTGATTATAATTTTATGTACAACTATTGCATGCATAAACACACACACACGCATGCAAACATAGCACACGCACACACACACACACACACACACTCTCTCTCTCTCTCTCTCTCACACACACACACACACACACACACACACACACACACACACACACACACACACACACACACACATTCTTACAAACACACG
>JAPXFY010001859.1:0-25000 GCA_030674185.1 Monoplex corrugatus | reverse complement strand
TGGCTGATCTCTCCATGTTTGTCTCTGAACATGTCTAACAGTACTGTTCCTGAGACCATCACGCTTCAATCAGTATCCACGTCATCTCCTGAACGTCAACAACACGCCAACAGGAAGGGAGGATGAGGGGTGAGTTGGGGAGATAGAGAGGGGGGAAAGACAGAGAGACAGACAGAGAGAGAGAAAGCGAGAGAAAGAGAAACAGAGAGAAACACAAAGAGAGAGATAGAAAGGGGGAGGGGGAGAGAGAGAGAGAAAGAGAGAGAGGGAGAGAGAAACACAGACAGACAGAGAGAAAGAGAGGGGGAGAGAGAGACAGACAGAAAGAGACAGAAAGAGACAAACACAGAAAGAGACAGACACAGCGAGAGACAGACACAGAGATACACAGACAGACAGAGAGAGAAACAGAGAGAGGGAAACAGAGAGAGAGAGAGAGAGAGAGAGAAAGAAAGAGAGAAAGAGAAACAGACACAGAGAGAGAAACAGACAGAGAGTGAGAAACAGAGCCACAGAGAGAGAGAGAGAGAGATGACTTCGAAATACTTGATTATTTAAAGACAGTATCGTAATGTTCCACTGGACCTATCTTACAGGTAGTCAGAGAAAGAGAGAGAGAAACAGAGAGAAAGAGAGAGAGACAATGACAATGATGCTTTATTTTCCAACGGTAAAAGTTATTGCCTAGAAGCCATTTTTCAAACTTGCCGTTGCTATTCTATACACATGACATTTGTTTACAGTAACAAGTACAGCTTAAGGAAAATACATGTTGAATACTAAAATTAAGATAACATTACAATGAAATCAAGAAACGTACACAGTCAGCACTTAGAGATAGATAGATAGATAGATAGATAGATAGATAGATAGATAGATAGATAGATAGATAGACAGATAGATAGAGAGAGAGAGAGAGAGGGGGGTAGATAGATAGATAGATAGATAGAGAGAGAGAGAGAGGTAGATAGATAGATAGATAGACAGATGAGCAGGTAGATAAGTAAATAAAGAAAGAAAGATAATGTTGATAGTGATAATAATAAAAATAAGACGAAGAAGAGAGAAGAAGAAGAAGGAAGAGGAGGAGGAGGAGGAGGAGGAGAGGAAAACACAGTAAACAAAATAGTAATAAGATAAAACAAAATAAAATGAAATAGAGGGAGAAGAAACGTTACATGTGAAAAAATTATAGAAGATAAATCAAGCGTCAAATAGACTAATGTTCTTACAATTAAATCAAAGAAGATGAAATCAATTTTCTGATCACACAAAAAATATATTAACACTGCTACAACAATTACCACTACTACTACTACTACTACTACTACTACTACTACTACTACTACTACTACTACTACTACTACTAAACAGAGAGAGAGACAGAGAGAGACAGAGCAGAGAGAGACAGAGAGAAACAGAGACAGAGACAGAGAGCAGAGAGAGACAGAGAGAAACACACACACACACACACACACACACACACACACACACACACACACACACACACACACACACACACACACACACACACACACAACACACACACACACACACAGCGAACAGAGAGACAGAGAGAAACAGAGAGACTGACAGACAAACAGAGACAGAGACCGAGAGAGACAGAGAGAGAGAAAGGAGGGAGAGAAGGCCAAGAATCTTCTACTAAAAGTTTTGAATAACAAAGAAGTGTTGGACTCAGATCAGTTCATACCAAACCATAGATCACCAGACAAGGTCCAGTCAGTCACTTTATCTTCAAAATAGATGATGGATCGTTACTTTCCTCATCTATCTTTGGATCACACACACGCACACACACACACACACACACACACACACGCACACACACACACACACACACACACACACACACACACACACACACACACACACAACACACACACACACACATACACACACACACACACACACACACACGCACGCACGCACGCACGCACACACACACACACACACACACACACACACGCACGCACGCACACACACACACACACACACACACCACACATCCGCTCTCTGTCAAAAAGGTAGGCAGACGACCGCAAACTCCAAGTCGTGAGACATAAAGAGGTGTAATGACGTGAGATGATGTTGTGACGTGAGATGATGGAGTGTGGATTACTGGTTAAGCCGGCAGCGTGTGGACGTTGGGGGGGAAGGGGAGAGGGAGGGGAGGGGGGAAGGGGAGAGAACGCGTGGCGCTCAAACTGGTGTGATGGACGATGACACGCTGGACATTCTGATTGACAACTGAGGGTATAGGTATCTTTCTCACTCACTCACACACACACAACACACACACACACACACACACACACACACACACTCACACACACACACACTCACACACACACACACACACACACACGCACGCACACACACAAACACACACACACCCCTCTCTCTCTCTCTCTCTCTCTCTCTCTCACGCACACACATTCTTCACTCACACACTCACACACTCACACACTCAGTCACACACTCTTTCTCTCACACACACTCATTTACTCACACACTCACACACTCAGTCACACACTCTCTCTCTCTCTCTCTCTCACACACACACACACACACACACACACAAGTTTTACTAACTCACTGATGTGACCCCAATCAACATAACGTCCACAAAGTTTTACTAAACTCACTGATGTGACCCCAATCAACATAACGTCCACAATAGTTTTACTAACTCACTGATGTGACCCCAATCAACATAACGTCCACAATAGTTTTACTAACTCACTGTTGTGACCCCAATCAACATAACGTCCACAATAGTTTTACTAACTCACTGATGTGACCCCCAATCAACATAACGTCCACAATAGTTTTACTAAACTCACTGATGTGACCCCAATCAACATAACGTCCACAATAGTTTTACTAACTCACTGATGTGACCCCAATCAACATAACGTCCACAATAGTTTTACTAACTCACTGATGTGACCCCAATCAACATAACGTCCACAATAGTTTTACTAACTCACTGATGTGACCCCAATCAACATAACGTCCACAATAGTTTTACTAACTCACTGAGTGACCCCAATCAACATAACGTCCACAATAGTTTTACTAACTCACTGATGTGACCCCAATCAACATAACGTCCACAATAGTTTTACTAACTCACTGATGTGACCCCAATCAACATAACGTCCACAATAGTTTTTTACTCACTTACTAACTCATGATGTGACCCAATCAACATAACGTCACAATAGTTTTACTAACTCATGATGTGACCAATCAACAAGTCCACAGGTTTTATACTCTGATGTGACCAATAATAACGTCACAAGTTTTACTAACTCATGATGTGACCCATCAAATAAGCCACAAGTTTTACTAATCTGTTGCCAATCAACATACTCCAACGTTACTAATCTGAGTGACCATCAATAACGTCCAAAAGTTTTACTAACTCACTGATGTGACCAATAATACGTCCACAACAGTTTACTATCATGATGACCAATACAACTCCAAATTTACTAACTCACGATGTGACCCAATCAATAAGTCACAAAGTTTTATAACTCACTGATGTGACCCCATCAACATAACGTCACAAAGTTTTACTAACTCACTGATGTGACCCCAATCAATACGTCCACAAAGTTTACTAATCATGATGTGACCCAATCAACATAACGTCCACATAGTTTTACTAATCACTGATGTGACCCAATCAACATAACGTCCACATAGTTTTACTACTCATGATGTGACCCAATCAACATACGTCCACAATAGTTTTACTAACTCACTGATGTGACCCCATCAACATAACGTCCACAATAGTTTTACTACTCACTGAGTGACCCATCAACATAACGTCACAATAGTTTTACTAACTCATGTGTGACCAATCAACATAACGTCCACAATAGTTTTACTAACTCACTGAGTGACCCATCAACATAACGTCACATAGTTTACTACTCATGGTGACCCCATCAACATAACGTCACAATGTTTTATACTCATGAGTGACCAATCAACTAACGTCCACAATAGTTTTACAACTCATGAGTGACCCAATCAACATAACGTCCACAATAGTTTTACTAACTCACTGATGTGACCCCAATAACATAACGTCCAATAGTTTTACTAACTCATGATGTGACCCCAATCAACTAACGTCCACAATAGTTTTATAACTCATGAGTGACCCCAATCAACATAACGTCACAATGTTTTACTAACTCACTGAGTGACCCCAATCAACATAACGTCACAATAGTTTTACTAACTCACTGATGTGACCCCAATCAACATAACGTCCACATAGTTTACTAACTCACTGAGTGACCCAATCAAATAACGTCCACAATAGTTTTACTAACTCACTGATGTGACCCCAATCAACATAACGTCCACAATAGTTTTACTAACTCACTGATGTGACCCAACAACATAAGTCCACAATAGTTTTACTAACTCATGATGTGACCCCAATCAACATAACGTCACAATGTTTTACTAACTCACTGAGTGACCCCAATCAACATAACGTCCACAATAGTTTTACTAACTCACTGAGTGACCCAATCAACATAACGTCCACAAGTTCTAATCACTGATGTACCAACCATAACGTCCACATGTTATACTCATGAGTGACCATCAACATAAGTCCACAATAGTTTCTACTCACTGTGTGACCAATCAACAACGCACAATAGTTTTTAACTCATGATGTACCCTCACTACGTCCATAGTTATACTCCTGATGGACCCAATCCATAACGTCACATAGTTTTACTAACTCACTGATGACCCAATCACATAACGTCACAAAGTTTTCTAACTCCTGAGTGACCCAATCAACATAACGTCCACATAGTTTTACTAACTCACTGTGTGCCCCAATCAACAACGTCCCAATGTTTATACTCACTGATGTGCCTCAAATAACGTCACTAACTCACTGATGTACCATCAATAACTCCCATAGTTACTAACCACTGAGTGACCAATCAATAGTCAATAGTTTTAACATGTGACCCCAATCAAAAGTACAATATTTTATAACTCACGGTGACCAATCACAAACGTCACAAGTTTCTAACAGAGTACCCAATCAACATACGTCACAATTTTACTACCACTGAGTGACCAATCACATAGTCACAAGTTACTACTCCTATGTGACCATCCAACGTCAAAAATAATAATAACGACAAGTTATATCACAGTCCCATCAAATAACTCAAATGTTATAACTCACTGAGTGACCCAATCAACATAACGTCCCATAGTTTACTAACACTGATGTGACCCCAATCAAATAACGCCACATAGTTTTACTAACTCACTGAGGACCATCAACATAACGTCACAAATTATAACTCCTGAGGACCAATCAACATAACTCCACAAGTTACTAATCACTGATGCCAATCAACATAACTCCACAGTTTTACTAACTCACTGAGTGACCCAATCACATACGTCACAAGTTACTACTCACTGATGTGACCCCATCACATAACGTCCACAAAGTTACTAACTCACTGATGTGACCCCAATCAACATAACGTCACATAGTTTTATAACCACTGAGTGACCCAATCAACATAACGTCACAAAGTTTTACTAACTACTGATGTGACCCAATCAACATAACGTCCACAATAGTTACTAACTCACTGAGTGACCCCAATCAACATAACGTCACAAAGTTATAATCATGAGTGACCATCAACATACGTCCACAAATTACTAACCACTGAGTGACCCATCAACATAACGTCCCAATGTTTTACTAATCATGATGTGACCCCAATCAACATAACGTCCACATAGTTTTATAACTCACTGATGTGACCCCAATCAAATAACGTCCACAATAGTTTTACTAACTCACTGAGTGACCCAATCAACATAACTCCACAAAGTTTACTAACTCACTGAGTGACCCAATCAACTAACGTCCCAACAGTTTACTAACTCACTGATGTGACCCCAATCACTAACGTCCACAAAGTTTACTAATCACTGATTGACCCCAATCAACATAACGTCCACAATAGTTTTACTAACTCACTGAGTGACCCAATTAACAATACGTCCCAAATTTTACTAACTCATGTGTACCCCAATCACATAACGTCCCAATATTTACTAACTCACTGATTGACCCAATCAACATACGCCCACAATAGTTTTACTAACTCACTGATGTGACCCCAATCAACATAACGTCCACAATAGTTTTACTAACTCACTGATGTGACCCCAATCAACATAACGTCCACAATAGTTTTACTAACTCACTGATGTGACCCCAATCAACATAACGTCCACAATAGTTTTACTAACTCACTGACGTGACCCCAATCAACATAACGTCCACAATAGTTTTACTAACTCACTGATGTGACCCCAATAAACATAACGTCCACAATAGTTTTACTAACTCACTGATGTGACCCCAATCAACATAACGTCCACAATAGTTTTACTAACTCACTGATGTGACCCCAATCAACATAACGTCCACAATAGTTTACTAACTCACTGATGTGACCCCAATCAACATAACGTCCACAATAGTTTTACTAACTCACTGATGTGACCCCAATCAACATAACGTCCACAATAGTTTTACTAACTCACTGATGTGACCCCAATCAACATAAACGTCCACAATAGTTTTACTAACTCACTGATGTGACCCCAATCAACATAACGTCCACAATAGTTTTACTAACTCACTGATGTGACCCCAATCAACATAACGTCCACAATAGTTTTACTAACTCACTGATGTGACCCCAATCAACATAACGTCCACAATAGTTTTACTAACTCACTGATGTGACCCAATCAACATAACGTCCACAATAGTTTTACTAACTCACTGATGTGACCCAATCAACATAACGTCCACAATAGTTTTACTAACTCACTGAGTGACCCCAATCAACATAACGTCCACAATAGTTTTACTAACTCACTGATCGTGACCCCAATCAACATAACGTCCACAATAGTTTTACTAACTCACTGACGTGACCCCAATCAACATAACGTCCACAATAGTTTTACTAACTCACTGATGTGACCCCAATCAACATAACGTCCACAATAGTTTTACTAACTCACTGATGTGACCCCAATCAACAAAACGTCCACAATAGTTTTACTAACTCACTGATGTGACCCCAATCAACATAACGTCCACAATATTTTACTAACTCACTGATGTGACCCCAATCAACATAACGTCCACAATAGTTTTACTAACTCACTGATGTGACCCCAATCAACATAACGTCCACAATAGTTTTACTAACTCACTGATGTGACCCCAATCAACATAACGTCCACAATAGTTTTACTAACTCACTGAGTGACCCCAATCAACATAACGTCCACAATAGTTTTTACTAACTCACTGAGTGACCCCAATCAACATAACGTCCACAATAGTTTTACTAACTCACTGAGTGACCCAATCAACATAACGTCCACAATAGTTTTACTAACTCACTGATGTGACCCCAATCAACATAACGTCCACAATAGTTTTTACTAACTCACTGATGTGACCCCAATCAACATAACGTCCACAATAGTTTTACTAACTCACTGATGTGACCCCAATCAACATAACGTCCACAATAGTTTTACTAACTCACTGATGTGACCCCAATCAACATAACGTCCACAATAGTTTTACTAACTCACTGATGTGACCCCAATCAACATAACGTCCACAATAGTTTTACTAACTCACTGACGTGACCCCAATCAACATAACGTCCACAATAGTTTTACTAACTCACTGACGTGACCCCAATCAACATAACGTCCACAATAGTTTTACTAACTCACTGATGTGACCCAATCAACATAACGTCCACAATAGTTTTACTAACTCACTGATGTGACCCAATCACATAACGTCCACAATAGTTTTACTAACTCACTGAGTGACCCCAATCAACATAACGTCCACAATAGTTTTACTAACTCACGATGTGACCCCAATCAACATAACGTCCACAATAGTTTTACTAACTCACTGATGTGACCCCAATCAACATAACGTCCACAATAGTTTTACTAACTCACTGAGTGACCCAACAACATAACGTCCACAATAGTTTTACTAACTCATGAGTGACCCCAATCAACATAACGTCCACATAGTTTTACTAACTCATGATGTGACCCCAATCAACATAACGTCCACAATAGTTTTACTAACTCACTGAGTGACCCCAATCAACATAACGTCCACAATAGTTTTACTAACTCACTGAGTGACCCCAATCAACATAACGTCCACATAGTTTACTAACTCACTGATGTGACCCCAATCAACATAACGTCCACAATAGTTTTACTAACTCACTGATGTGACCCCAATCAACATAACGTCCACAATAGTTTTACTACTCACGATGTGACCCCAATCACATAACGTCCACAATAGTTTTACTAACTCACTGATGTGACCCATCAACATAACGTCCACAATAGTTTACTACTCACTGAGTGACCCCAATCAACAAACGTCCACAATATTTTACTAACTCACTGATGTGACCCCAATCAACATAAGTCCACAATAGTTTTACTACTCACTGATGTGACCCCAATCACAAACGTCCACAATTTTACTAACTCACTGATGTGACCCAATCAACAAAACGTCCACAATAGTTTTAAACTCATGATGTGACCCCAATCAACATAACGTCCACAATAGTTTTCTAACTCACTGAGTGACCCCAATCAACATAACGTCCACAATAGTTTTACTAACTCACTGAGTGACCCCAACAACATAACGTCCACAAAGTTTTACTAACTCACTGATTGACCCCAATAACATAAGCCACATATTTTACTACTCATGATGTGACCCAATCAACATAAGTCACAATGTTTTACTAACTCATGATGTGACCCATCAACATAACGTCCCAATAGTTTTATAACTCACTGATACCCACAACATAACGTCACAATAGTTTTACTAACTCACTGATGTGACCCCAATCAACATAACGTCACAATAGTTTTAAATCACTGATGGACCCCAACAACATAACTCCACAATAGTTTTACTAACTCACTGATGTGACCCCAATCAACATAACGTCCACATAGTTTTACTAACTCACTGATGTGACCCAATACATAACGTCCACATAGTTTTCTAACTCACTGATGTGCCCAATCAACATACGTCCACAAAGTTTTACTAACTCACTGATGTGCCCAATCAACATAACGTCCACAATAGTTTTACTAATCACTGATGTGACCCAATCAACATAACGTCCACAATAGTTTTACTAACTACTGACGTGACCCCAATCAACATAACGTCACAATAGTTTTACTAACTCATGATGTGACCCCAATCAACATACGTCCACATAGTTTACTAACTCATGATGTGACCCCAATCAACATAACGTCCACAATAGTTTTACTAACTCACTGATGTGACCCAATCAACATAACGTCCACAATAGTTTTACTAACTCACTGAGTGACCCAATCAACATAACGTCCACAATAGTTTTATAACTCACTGATGTGACCCCAATCACATAACGTCCACAATAGTTTTACTAACTCACTGATGTGACCCCATCAACATAACGTCCACATAGTTTTATAACTCACTGAGTGACCCAATCAACATAACGTCCACAATAGTTTTACTAACTCACTGCGTGACCCAATCAACATAACGTCCACAATAGTTTTACTAACTCACTGATGTGACCCCAATCAACATAACGTCCACAATAGTTTTACTAACTCACTGAGTGACCCCAATCAACATAACGTCCACAATAGTTTTACTAACTCACTGAGTGACCCCATCAACATAACGTCCACAATAGTTTTACTAACTCACTGATGTGACCCAATCAACATAACGTCCACAATAGTTTACTAACTCACGAGTGACCCCAATCACATAACGTCCACAATAGTTTACTAACTCACTGATGTGACCCCAATCAACATAACGTCCCAATAGTTTTACTAACTCACTGATGTGACCCCAATCAACATAACGTCCAAAGTTTTACTAACTCACTGATGTGACCCAATCACATAACTCCACAATAGTTTTACTAACTCACTGAGTGCCCAATCAACATAACGTCCACAATAGTTTTACTAACTCACTGATGTGACCCCAATCAACATAACGTCCACAATAGTTTACTAACTCACTGATGTGACCCCAATCAACATAACGTCCACAATAGTTTTACTAACTCACTGAGTGACCCCAATCAACATAACGTCCACAATAGTTTTTACTAACTCACTGAGTGACCCCAATCAACATAACGTCCACAATAGTTTACTAACTCACTGAGTGACCCCAATCAACATAACGTCCACAATAGTTTTACTAACTCACTGATGTGACCCAATCAACATAACGTCCACAATATTTTACTAACTCACTGATGTGACCCCAATCAACATAACGTCCACAATAGTTTACTAACTCACTGATGTGACCCAATCAACAAAACGTCCACAATAGTTTTACTAACTCACTGAGTGACCCCAATCAACATAACGTCCACAATAGTTTTACTAACTCACTGATGTGACCCCAATCAACATAACGTCCACAATAGTTTTACTAACTCACTGATGTGACCCCAATCAACATAACGTCCACAATAGTTTTACTAACTCACTGATCGTGACCCCAATCAACATAACGTCCACAATAGTTTTACTAACTCACTGACGTGACCCCAATCAACATAACGTCCACAATAGTTTTACTAACTCACTGATGTGACCCCAATCAACATAACGTCCACAATAGTTTTACTAACTCACTGATGTGACCCCAATCAACATAACGTCCACAATAGTTTTACTAACTCACTGATGTGACCCCAATCAACATAACGTCCACAATAGTTTTACTAACTCACTGATGTGACCCCAATCAACATAACGTCCACAATAGTTTTACTAACTCACTGACGTGACCCCAATCAACATAACGTCCACAATAGTTTTACTAACTCACTGACGTGACCCCAATCAACATAACGTCCACAATAGTTTTACTAACTCACTGACGTGACCCCAATCAACATAACGTCCACAATAGTTTTACTAACTCACTGACGTGACCCCAATCAACATAACGTCCACAATAGTTTTACTAACTCACTGATGTGACCCCAATCAACATAACGTCCACAATAGTTTTACTAACTCACTGATGTGACCCCAATCAACATAACGTCCACAATAGTTTTACTAACTCACTGACGTGACCCCAATCAACATAACGTCCACAATAGTTTTACTAACTCACTGACGTGACCCCAATCAACATAACGTCCACAATAGTTTTACTAACTCACTGACGTGACCCCAATCAACATAACGTCCACAATAGTTTTACTAACTCACTGACGTGACCCCAATCAACATAACGTCCACAATAGTTTTACTAACTCACTGACGTGACCCCAATCAACATAACGTCCACAATAGTTTTACTAACTCACTGACGTGACCCCAATCAACACACCCACACATTAACCTGTCCAGCTTAACGCTTCAAGGGACATAACCAACGACCAACGACAAAACGTCACTGAGCCTCCTTCCCCTTCCCCTCTCTCCCTACTTCCTGTCTATAGACATGTACACACCTCTACCTCTCCCCTGTCCCCTATATTTTTTATTTTTTTACAGGATCATTGCACTCAAGGGATTATCTTTGTGCCCACCTTTTTCTTTTTTTGTCCCATTTTCTGTGCCAGTTCAATGGCCACCGAAGCTGAAACAGTTTTTATTATAATGATTTTTATGATGATGATGTCGATGTGGATGATAATCATGATGCTATGGAGTTCCAGCTAGGATTGAGACTGTGTGACAGGGTTGTACTCTACGCTTACTATCATAATATATCTTGACGTCAACCAGGCCCGAGAGATACAGACACCTGCCGTGTTGGTCAGAAGGTTTGAGCGACACCCTCAATGACGCATCCGCGAAGTGGATGAGACTCGACTGTGTGTGGTCCCAGTCTTCCCAACGAGCCCATAGCACGCCCAACTCTGGGTAGGAGCCGGTTAGAGCCGAAAAATCCCACATTGATTTTTGAAGAGACTGATGGGGATTCGAACCCACAACCTTCCAGTCGGTAGTCCGTTGCGTTGACCACTACACCACGGCGACTGGTTTCCCTTGTCTTCTCACCCACCACTTTTATCCCTCCCCCCTCTCTCTCTCTTTCACCTCCCCCTCCAATCTGCCACTACCAGTGACAAGGGACATAATCACGACCCACACCCCTCCCCAAAACGGCCAAAGACATGCTCATGACTAAGATCTCTGCCTCGACCCTTTGCCATCATCTTCTGTCTTCCCACAACATCCCCCCACACTCCTCCTGATGTCAATAATCTTTCCCCCCCCCTCCCAGGGTGCTGTCTTCATCCCTCATCACTCCCACCCCCCGCCCCGCCACCACCTCCACCCCTCCTGCTAACACGTCTGTTGTCCAGACACAGATACTGTCAGAGACGTGCCTCTCACAACCACAGAAAGACGCCAACACAGGGGATGAGGACTTTGATCACTGGCACTACAAGAAACCAAGAAGGATTACTTGCTATCATCAGACACATACATACATACATACCTGCATACATACATGCATATATACATACATATATACATACATACATACATACATACCTGCATACATACATGCATATATACATACATACATATATGCATATATACATACATACATATATGTCGGCCTCTTTACATCTCAGGAGATGATAGTCTGCACCAGGAGGCGTTGTGGTCATGACGTGCACTTTCTGCTGTGGACATATATGCATACATACATACACACATACACACACACACATACATACATGCATACATACATACATACATACATACATACATGCATGCATACACGCACGCACGGATACACGCATATATGCACGTGTGCATGCATACATACATACATACATGCATGCACATACTTACATACACACACATACATACATACATATATACATACATACATACATACATACATACATACATACATAATACTTACATACGTACATACATACATATATGCATACATACATACATACATACATACATACATACATACATACATACATACACGCATACACGCATACACGTATCCATCCATCCATCCATACATACATACATACATAAATACGTATATACATACATCATACATATGTGCATACATATATAATACATACATGCATACATTTTGTGTACCTGCTAAACTTTGATCGTAGCTAAAAGGCCTAAAATAAATTGACAAAAAAATGAACAAATGCCAGCTGATGGGTTTATGTGCAGGCTTAAGGCGTGTGCCATGATCACCATACACATGGCGCCTGTGACGTTAGAGCATATAGAATTCATTCCGAGCGCGGAGACGTCATCTTGAGAAACTAAAACTGTCTACTGCTAGATTTTGTAAGAGAGTACTGTTGGTTCTGTTGCCCTGCCTGCTGGTCATCAATATTCAGCAAAATCACGTTTCAGCAGCCTTCAACTTTTAGTATCAGTTTTTTCTGAGTGTCCCTCCCTCTGCTCCGTACGTCATAACCGCCATGATAGACAACGTATCGTTTTCTATATCGACTTGTCCGTACAGACATTGAGTAGATCCACATTTTTTCTTCACCATGGCGGTTCTTGTGTTTATGTCGGTCGCTGCATTTACACAGCAATAAACATGTAGCTCCTTCTCATCAAACGAGGCCACAAGACGTACGCGCACTAACCAAGATAATCGCAATAAAACCATGACATTTATATCATGATGTATCAATCAAATCAGATGGCACACTCACAACGTTCACTTCAAACAATCACACACAATGACAAAACCAACATGTCATGCATATTGACGGGGGGGGGGGGAGGGGGGAGAACAGCTTCAGAAAGGGTGATGGTGGACTGTCCTGGTGACACTAACATTTCAGCTGCAATTTGTTGTTTGGGATTTTCTTTACATTCAGTTCCACAGTGAAATGCGCCCACTAAAAACAGTATTCATCATCATCATCATCATCATCATCATCATCGTCATCATCATCATCATCATCATCATTAATTGCCCTGCCGTGTGGCGTTGGCGATCATGGCCCTCCATATGTATCTATCCCTTGTTACCCCAAGCACACCTTCCACCCTCTGTGTCCTCAGCCACCCTGCAAGTCCGTCCAATATTTTCTCCCTGGGTCTACCTGGTGCTCTCTTTCCCTCCAGCTTTCCCGTTGTGGCCAGGTGCTCCAATTCCCCTTTCCTCATAAAATGGCCTATAAATGTTGCCTGTCTGTTCCTAATCTTCCTTATCAATGACCTTGTGTCTGCCTCCATCAAGACTGTCTCGTTTGTTTTCTTTGCTGTCCATGGAACTCTCAACATTCTTCTTAGAAACCACATCTCGGCTGCCTCAGTATTAAAAATTAACAATTGTGGTGAGACCCTGGGCAATGCTTCATTCAAATTACCCAAAATATACGATTTTTTGCACCGCCATGGCAACTCAAGGACTAAAAGAATGCTAACAGCCCATAGACAGTTTCAAAGCTTATGATGATAAAAGACTATGTCAATCTTGAACATAAGACCAATATATTGTATGTATTTCTCTCCTCTCTCATAGTTGTGTGTAGGGAAGTTGCAGAGTATAAAGGTAGGCTTGGGCGCTCCTTTTTTGAGGAGTGTTCTGAGCTTACTGTTTTTGTACTTTGTGTCTGCTTCTATGCTAGCTGAATGGGTAGCACAAACTGTGTTAGATCTGAGAAGTACAACGAGGGAGATAATTCTCCGGAGTTATGTCCTTTGATTAATATTATGATGTCAACTTATGACTGTTGTAATTCAAAACAACCCCATCACAGTTCACAACGCAGCATTCTTTTGGTTGCTGATCAAAATCAAACATTGTATATTCTCAAACATTCTCCTCCATTTTCTCCAAACAAGTAGTAGTAGTAGTAGTAGTAGTAGTAGTTGTTGTTGTAGTAGTAGTAGTAGTAGTAGTAGTAGTTGTAGTAGTTGTTGTTGTTGTTGTTGTGGTAGTAGAAGAAGTAGTAGTAGTGGTGGTGGTGGTGGTAGTAGTAGTAGTTGTAGTAGTAGTAATAATAGTATAAGTAGTAGTAGTGGGACTGGTGGTTATGGTGGTGGTGGTAGTAGTAGTAGTGGTAGAAGTAGTAGTTGTAGTAGTAGTAGTAGTAACAGCAGTAGTAGTAGCAGTAGTAGTAGTACTGTGGTGGTAGTAGTAGTAGCAGCAGTAGCAGTAGCAGCAGCAGTAGTAGCAGCAGTAGCAGCAGCAGCAGCAACAACAGTAGTAGTAGTAATAGTAGTAGTACTGGCGGTGGTGGTGGTGATGGTGGTGATGGTGGTGATGGTGGTGGTGGTGGTGGTGGTGGTAGTAGTGATAGCAATAGTAGTAATAGTAATAATAGAAGGCTTCCTTTGATCGAGGTGGACCACAGAAGATGTGCCCTAGTTGTCTGTTTCACTGCTGTTCTGGCAGTGTTGACTGACCTCTCCAGGACACAATCCACGACAGTGTGATGTGGACAACCAGCTGTGTGCCATGTAGCACGTGCTGACAGTTCCAAAGGAATGGCGAAGACCAACACAGTTTGGTGCCAGCAGCGTCACAGGACTGAGTCGTCAGAAAGATGCCAAAATCAGCGTCAGTGCTTCGGGACTCCAGTTCTGGATTTTTACTGGGGGTATGACAGCAAGCACTAGATATTTGAAATCAGAGTTCATCTTCTCCTAGATGAATGTCAAGCGCCAAATGCTGACAGAGATCAACAAAAGAAAGCTGAAATATGTAGATCATGCGATAAGAAACACCAAAACAGATTTGACATCAACGGTCCTGTAGAGGAAATTTGAGGCGATGAGAAGAAAGGGACGACCGCACACCTCCTACATCAACAACATCGCTGATGTCTGTGGTCTGGGGATCCAGGAGGTCGCCCACAGATGTCTCAATCGTGTGACCTGGAGAAGACTTGTGACGTCGAGCGTGGCTCCTACCGCCGATCCTGGTGAGGGAGAGAGGTGAGGTGAGGTGTGATGGGATGCCCTCCCAGGTTCACGAGCCCCTTCTGACCGGAGCTTTCATGAACAGGTAGTATCCCAACAAAAGCTGACACACACGTAAGATTTCAAATGGCCAGAACATAGGTGGGTTTTTTGTTCTGCATATATCATGCTGTTTCCAATGACAACAGTAATTCGATCACCAAGAACAGAGTTATGTCCCATGCAGACCTTGCCATGACTTGTGACCTGAAGGCCCTGCCACTATCTGGGACATCTTTGTCTCAAGCACACAGACTTCCATTCATCATCAAAACCAAGTTGATTAATTAGACGAAGGTTAACGCCGAGTAGGCGAAGATATTCGTTTCATCCATCATAAAAGCTGTTTGAGATAGTCAGTAATTGGAGCTTAACGTAAAGTAAGAGTGGATGATTCTATCATCCACCATCAATGCTTCTGGATTAGGTCAGTATTTAACCCTTTCACTCCTGCACCCTGTCCACCAGCATCCTGTACTGTCAACCATGCCAGGAAAGCAATAACTTAACCCCTTAACTCCCTCACCCTATCCACCCAGCTTCCTGCAGGAAGCTGGTGGACAGGTTGAGGGAATCAAAAGGTTGATTTATTTATAGTTGGTGGACAGGTTGAGGGAATCAAAAGGTTGATTTATTTATAGTTGGTGGATAGGGTGCGGGAATCAAAAGGTTGATTTATTTATAGTTGGTGGATAGGGTGAGGGAATCAAAAGGTTGATTTATTTATAGTTGGTGGATAGGGTGCGGGAATCAAAAGGTTGATTTATTTATAGTTGGTGGATAGGGTGAGGGAATCAAAAGGTTGATTTATTTATAGTTGGTGGACAGGGTGCGGGAATCAAAAGGTTGATTTATTTATAGTTGGTGGATAGGGTGAGGGAATCAAAAGGTTGATTTATTTATAGTTGGTGGATAGGGTGCGGGAATCAAAAGGTTGATTTATTTATAGTTGGTGGATAGGGTGCGGGAATCAAAAGGTTGATTTATTTATAGTTGGTGGATAGGGTGCGGGAATCAAAAGGTTGATTTATTTATAGTTGGTGGACAGGGTGAGGGAATCAAAAGGTTGATTTATTTATAGTTGGTGGATAGGTTGAGGGAATCAAAAGGTTGATTTATTTATAGTTGGTGGACAGGGTGCGGGAATCAAAAGGTTGATTTATTTATAGTTGGTGGATAGGGTGCGGGAATCAAAAGGTTGATTTATTTATAGTTGGTGGATAGGGTGCGGGAATCAAAAGGTTGATTTATTTATAGTTGGTGGATAGGGTGCGGGAATCAAAAGGTTGATTTATTTATAGTTGGTGGATAGGTTGAGGGAATCAAAAGGTTGATTTATTTATAGTTGGTGGATAGGGTGCGGGAATCAAAAGGTTGATTTATTTATAGTTGGTGGATAGGGTGCGGGAATCAAAAGGTTGATTTATTTATAGTTGGTGGATAGGTTGAGGGAATCAAAAGGTTGATTTATTTATAGTTGGTGGATAGGTTGAGGGAATCAAAAGGTTGATTTATTTATAGTTGGTGGACAGGGTGAGGGAATCAAAAGGTTGATTTATTTATAGTTGGTGGATAGGGTGCGGGAATCAAAAGGTTGATTTATTTATAGTTGGTGGACAGGGTGAGGGAATCAAAAGGTTGATTTATTTATAGTTGGTGGACAGGGTGAGGGAATCAAAAGGTTGATTTATTTATAGTTGGTGGACAGGGTGAGGGAATCAAAAGGTTGATTTATTTATAGTTGGTGGACAGGGTGAGGGAATCAAAAGGTTGATTTATTTATAGTTGGTGGACAGGGTGAGGGAATCAAAAGGTTGATTTATTTATAGTTGGTGGACAGGGTGCGGGAATCAAAAGGTTGATTTATTTATAGTTGGTGGATAGGGTGCGGGAATCAAAAGGTTGATTTATTTATAGTTGGTGGACAGGTTGAGGGAGTGAAAGGTTTAATTAAAGGAACCAGAAACAAACAAAAATAGATTCAGAACACGTATTAACCCTTCGATTCCCGCACCCTATCCACCAACTGCAGAAACTTAAAAATCTTTGACTCCCTCACTCTATCCACCAGCTTCGTGCACGAAGCTGGTGGGTAGGGTGACGGAGTCAAAGGGTTAAGTTTTTGCTTTGCTAATACGATTGACAGTGCAGGATATTGGTGGACAGGGTGAGGGAGTCAAAGGGTTACGTTTTTGCTTTTCTAATATGGTTGACAGTGCGGGATGCTGGTGGACAGGGTGCGGGAGTCAAAAGGTTAATGAAAGGCCACAAAACAGGGCAACATCGAGGTCAACAGGCCTTTGTCAGGTGAAAGCAACAAAGAATGGATGCACAACAGTTAGCGGCAAACACACACACACACACACACACACACACACACACACACACACACACACACTCACACTCACACACACACACACACACACATGCACAGACACACACACACACACACACACACACACGCGCGCACTCCACACACACACACCACACCACTCACACACACACACACACACACCACACACATACACACACACACACACACACCACACACACACACACACACACACACACACACACACACACACACACACCACACACACACACACAACGGCCAGGAATTTGTTGACTGTCTTTCCCCTGTCACGTGCTGTGTGTTTATGATTTGTTGTTGTTTTTCACACGCCCCACCAACATGATTTATCGTCTCCATCATCCCACGTCCTCTTCTCCATCCTCCACCCTCCATCAGTTAAAAATGTCACGACACAAAAAATGACAACACACAAACTCCAAAAATAAACAGATAAAAACTTATAAATAAATCTGTCAATAAATAATACCACCAGTGTTAGGATAAAAACAAGTTTTATTCTACCACCACATTCCTCTTCACCCATCTTTCCGACTGTCTTTTCCATTTCTTTACATTTCTTTGATTTATGATTGAGGTAAAGCCCAAAGACTTTCCCATCCATTGCATAGTCTACAAAGTGTTACTTTTGAGATAGTACCAATGTTTGTCTGGTTGGTAATATCGCTTGTTTTTCCTTTCATGGTGAATTTAGATCATTTCCTGTACCTATTCCTTCCTGAGAAAGGCGATCGATGGTATGATGGCTGGGGTTTTGATAGTGAAGGTATAATTTTAGATGCCTGAGGACTTCAGACTTTCCAAGACGCAGAAGTAGTGGCATTACCTTCAAGTTTGTCGGGGCTTTCATTTTCCTTAACACCAACGTATCAGGGAGAGCGGATCCACGAGAACTTTTGTAGATTGATACTGCTCACTGCTTTGTGCCAGTCACGGCTCCCTGCTCACTGGTTTGTGCCAGTCACTGCTCACTGCTCACTGCTTTGTGCCAGTCACTGCTCACTGCTTGCTGCTTTGTGCCAGTCACTGCTCACTGCTCACTGCTCACTGCTTTGTGCCAGTCACTGCTCACTGCTCACTGCCTTGTGCCAGTCACTGCTCACTGATTTGTGCCAGTCACTGCTCACTGCTTTGTGCCAGTCACTGCTCACTTAGTGGCTTTGTGCCAGTCTAAAATGTGTACTCCTTTTTGCACCTTTTTTTCCATCATCAAATGAAGCTAACCATTTGTGAACATGCTTGATTACCTCAGTTTCCGTTGTCAGACTGGAGGTTGTGATATCATATGTAGCGTTCTCTTCATGTTTGATGTTTCCGTTCTGTTTGTTATTGGTGACTGAACGATCCATGTTTATGATATTATCTTTGGAGCTGCAGTTTATCTGTTCGCTGGGTAGGTAATCAGATTTCTGCATCAGCTTCATCCTACTGCTCTCACCTAGACAAACCCACACACACACACACACACACACACACACACACACACACACACACACACACACACACACACACACACACACAAACACCCATACACACACACACACACACACACTAACAACGCACAAACATCCATACAACACACACACACACACACACACACACACAAACACACACACACACACAAACACACACACACACACACACACAAACACATACACACAAACACACACACACAAACACACAAACACACAAATATATACAAACTGTTGATTGAGAGCAGTGAACAAGTTTCAAAACCTGAAAGCCAACCAATGAGCGAGAAGATAAGAAAAGTCATGAAAACTATCCAATGAAACAACGTAAAATATGGACTAGGGTCAGAAGTTGTCGTTTGAGAGTTATTTCTTTGTTTATTCATTTGGTTCTTGTTCGTTTGTTTGTTTGTTTGTTTGTTTGTTTGTTTGTTTGTTTGTTTGTTTGTTTGTTGTTTGCTTGCTTGCTTGCTTTTTGGTTGGTTAGTTAGTTGGATGTTTTGTTGTTGTTGTTGTTATCGTTGTTGTTGTTATCGTTGTTGTTGTTGTCGTCGTTGTTTTTCATTCCAAACACTTAAAAAAACTATTTTGTTGGATAAAACAAAATGTGACTGCTGGATCTTGAGGGTAAAAACAAAATAGATCTTTGGGAGTATAAAACACAACGTTTCGAGCCCAGGCCCTACTTGACAAAGGGCCTGGGCTCGAAACGTTGTGTTTTATACTCCCAAGGATCTTTTACAAACAATGTATTTTTTAATATTTTGTTTTATTTTGTTGGATGTTAGGCCACATTGTGCAGTGGTTATGTTGCTGTACCGTCTACATTTTCTGTCTTCGGGGGGCGTTCATGTTTGGTATTTTCCTGTCTCCATAACTCACTGGCTGACAGAATCTTTAAGGACTAGCTGTAAGACAGGTCTGCCCGGGCCTAAAACAACTAGCCTTGAGTAATAAAGTGCTTTATGTATTAGTCTACTTTCTTTTCTCAGTTTAATGTTCATATTTGATGTTTTGAGTACGTAAGCACACAAAGGGGCTCAGGCAGCAGTACATGTGCACACATACACTGAACAGGGAGATGGGGAAAAATCTCCACCCTTCACCCAACAGATCTTCCCCAAGCAGGTTCAGCAATTACCTGGCAGACTCCCTGAGCCAGCGCAAAACCCTATGCTGTACAAGGTTGAGATGGGGAAGAGGGTGGAAGGTGGTGGAGAAGGGAACTATGAAACAGTAAGCTGACACCACCAGAATGATGGAAACATTAAGATGGGCAGCCAACAGGCCAGTGGACCTATGAAACAGTAAGCTGACACCACCAGAATGATGGAAACATTAAGATGGGCAGCCAACAGGCCAGTGGACCTATCAAACAGTAAGCTGACACCACCAGAATGATGGAAACATTAAGATGGGCAGTGAACAGGCCAGTGGACCTATCAAACAGTAAGCTGACACCACCAGAATGATGGAAACATTAAGATGGGCAGTGAACAGGCCAGTGGACCTATGAAACAGTAAGCTGACACCACCAGAATGATGGAAACATTAAGATGGGCAGTGAACAACCCAGTGGACCTATCAAACAGTAAGCTGACACCACCAGAATGATGGAAACATTAAGATGGGCAGCCAACAGGCCAGTGGACCTATCAAACAGTAAGCTGACACCACCAGAATGATGGAAACATTAAGATGGGCAGCCAACAGGCCAGTGGACCTATCAAACAGTAAGCTGACACCACCAGAATGATGGAAACGTTAAGATGGGCAGTGAACAAGCCAGTGGACCTATCAAACAGTAAGCTGACACCACCAGAATGATGGAAACGTTAAGATGGGCAGTGAACAAGCCAATGGACCTATCAAACAGTAAGGTGACAACACCAGAATGATGGAAACGTTAAGATGGGCAGCGAACAGGCCAGTGGACCTAAGAAACAGTAAGCTGACACCACTAGAATGATGAAAACATTAAGATGGGCAGCCAACAGGCCAGTGGACCTATCAAACAGTAAGCTGACACCACCAGAATGATGGAAACGTTAAGATGGGCAGTGAACAAGCCAGTGGACCTATCAAACAGTAAGGTGACAACACCAGAATGATGGAAACGTTAAGATGGGCAGCCAACAGGCCAGTGGACCTATCAAACAGTAAGCTGACACCACCAGAATGATGGAAACATTAAGTTGGGCAGTGAACAAGCCAGTGGACCTATCAAACAGTAAGGTGACAACACCAGAATATTGGAAACGTTAAGATGGGCAGCCAACAGGCGAGTGGACATATGAAACAGTAAGCTGACACCACCAGAATGATGGAAACGTTAAGATGGGCAGTGAACAGGCCAGTGGACCTATAAAACACTAAGCTGACACCACCAGAATGATGGAAACGTTAAGATGGGCAGCCAACAGGCCAGTGGACCTATCAAACAGTAAGCTGACACCACTAGAATGATGGAAACGTTAAGATGGGCAGTGAACAGGCCAGTGGACCTATCAAACAGTAAGCTGACACCACCAGAATGATGGAAACATTAAGATGGGCAGCCAACAGGCCAGTGGACCTATCAAACAGTAAGCTGACACCACCAGAATGATGGAAACATTAAGATGGGCAGTGAACAGGCCAGTGGACCTATCAAACAGTAAGCTGACACCACTACAATGATGGAAACACTAAGATGGGCAGCCAACAGGCCAGTGGACCTATCAAACAGTAAGCTGACACCACTACAATGATGGAAACACTAAGATGGGCAGCCAACAGGCCAGTGGACCTATCAAACAGTAACCTGACACCACCAGAATGATGGAAACATTAAGATGGGCAGCCAACAGGCCAGTGGACCTATCAAACAGTAAGCTGACACCACCAGAATGATGGAAACATTAAGATGGGCAGCCAACAGGCCAGTGGACCTATCAAACAGTAAGCTGACACCACCAGAATGATGGAAACGTTAAGATGGGCAGTGAACAGGCCAGTGGACCTATCAAACAGTAAGCTGACACCACCAGAATGATGGAAACGTTAAGATGGGCAGTGAACAAGCCAATGGACCTATCAAACAGTAAGGTGACAACACCAGAATGATGGAAACGTTAAGATGGGCAGCGAACAGGCCAGTGGACCTAAGAAACAGTAAGCTGACACCACTAGAATGATGAAAACATTAAGATGGGCAGCCAACAGGCCAGTGGACCTATCAAACAGTAAGCTGACACCACCAGAATGATGGAAACGTTAAGATGGGCAGTGAACAAGCCAGTGGACCTATCAAACAGTAAGGTGACAACACCAGAATGATGGAAACGTTAAGATGGGCAGCCAACAGGCCAGTGGACCTATCAAACAGTAAGCTGACACCACCAGAATGATGGAAACATTAAGTTGGGCAGTGAACAAGCCAGTGGACCTATCAAACAGTAAGGTGACAACACCAGAATATTGGAAACGTTAAGATGGGCAGCCAACAGGCGAGTGGACATATGAAACAGTAAGCTGACACCACCAGAATGATGGAAACGTTAAGATGGGCAGTGAACAGGCCAGTGGACCTATCAAACAGTAAGCTGACACCACCAGAATGATGGAAACGTTAAGATGGGCAGTGAACAGGCCAGTGGACCTATGAAACAGTAAGCTGACACCACTAGAATGATGGAAACGTTAAGATGGGCAGTGAACAGGCCAGTGGACCTATCAAACAGTAAGCTGACACCACCAGAATGATGGAAACGTTAAGATGGGCAGCAAACAGGCCAGTGGACCTATGAAACAGTAAGCTGACACCACCAGAATGATGGAAACGTTAAGATGGGCAGTGAACAGGCCAGTGGACCTATGAAACAGTAAGCTGACACCACCAGAATGATGGAAACGTTAAGATGGGCAGCAAACAGGCCAGTTTATATTGCTGCAGGCTGGTATTGAACTCAAGACGTCAGCTGTTGAGTCCATGACTATCAAAAGATCTATCACGGAAGTACATGTAAAGAAGAGTACAGCCCTGTAAAACACTGTCCATCCGACATGGAACTCAGTGGCCTCATCACTGTCATCACTGTTCTCATCATCAGAACATTGTGGATAAATTGTCACAGATTCTGTCGTCCTTGAAATCATCACTACATGAATAACTTAATAACTTACACCGAACGGAAAGTTAATGCAAGAATCTCACAAACACGCGCGCGCACACACACATACACACACACAAACAAACACACACAAATTAACGTACACGTACAAACACACCCAAAGAAACACACGCAAACACAAACACCCACAAACACACACACGCACGCACGCATTCACGCACGTACGCACACACTTACACACATATGCACACACACACACATATATATATACATACACAAACACACACATGCACACATATACACACACACTAACACACACACACACACACAGAAACACACAAACACAACACACACACACACACACGCAATACGCACACACACACACACACACACTTTTTTTTTATATTCCCCCCCTCCCCCGTCTAATATCACTTATAGTAAAAAGACGTTAAATCAAAGAACGAACGAACACACACACACATACACACACACACACACATACACACACACACACACACACACAAACACACAAACACACACACACACACACACACACACACACACACAAACAACACACACACACACACACCACACACACACACCTTTTCATAAAGTATGGATGTTAAGTCTTGCCTAAAGCCAAAACACAAACCAACCAACCAGTCGAAAATAGACAAGACTGACTAAAAATGGGAAGGGAGATAAACACGATCTGTCTTCATCATAGTTCTTTTACGTGACGCGGTGACACAATACGCGACAGAACGCGACATGTAGACTGTCACATACATGAGTGAGAAAAGGCTTTGATGTTCAATAACACACAGAATAATGTGATGTCAAAAATATAATAACAAACA
>JAPXFY010001858.1:17500-20000 GCA_030674185.1 Monoplex corrugatus | reverse complement strand
AGGGGAGAGGTTCGCTGACGCCACTGTCCAAGAGCATAACCGGTACGGCGGCGGGTCGGTGATGGTGTGGGGTGGCATGAGCCGTGGTACCTGGACCCCCCTGCTCCCCATTGACGGTATCCTGAACGGGGTCCGGTACCGGGGCGAGGTTCTGGCGGCCGTGGGACTGCCTGTGCTTGTGGACCTTGGTCAAGGCGCCATCTTCCAGGACGACAATGCACCTGCGCATCGAGCACGCCTTGTGACCGACTTCCTGGAGCAGCATGAAGTCGTCCGTATGGCCTGGCCAGCGTGCTCACCTGACCTGAACCCAATTGAACACCTCTGGGATGTGCTCGGGAGGCGCATCAGGGACAACCACCCCCCACCGGGCACCCTGGCCAGGCTGGTCGACATCCTGCAGATCGAGTGGGCGGCCATCCCTCAGGACACACTCCGTACCCTTGTGGGGTCGATGCATCGGCGCTGTGAAGCATGCATCCAGGCTCGGGGCGGACACACGCGATATTGAAAACAGATTGGCCAAATCTGACACTTTCTGTTTTTTGAAAAGGGGGGGATGTTCCTTTAAATGCATGTGCTGTTCACTAATGGGTCATTGTGCTAATTTCTTTTTCCAAAACAGGTGTGGAAATGATGAAATAAAACATAGAATCAATTCTAAACATTGTCAATTATTTCAACTTAAAATTAGAGAGGAAGGAAGAAGTGGCCCTTAAATTATGATTAGGAGTATATATACTACACGTCATTATTGAAGGGCCAGGAACGTTTTTGAGTCAATTTTTGAAAGGAGAAATAACCTATTTTCTCTTACTCTTTTCTCCAATTCGTTGCCGTAACTGAATGGATAAGAGCTCAGACAACATTGCAGTTTCCTTTTGGCACGTGTTTGGGGATTTGCCGATTTGCAATGGGCGGCCCAAGGAAGACAATTTCCACACGAAATTGTCGAATCTTCAGCAGGGTCTCTCTGACGACGCAGGCAAGGTAGCGACAAAATTCGCTTTGCACGTGCAAGGCAAGCCCTTTTTGAACACTACTCCAGCCAAAGTTGCCCGCAGACGAGGATAAAAAGGACCCGTTCTTGGTTCGTTTTAACCATGCTTGCAAGACGACGGATGACGGATGAGCAGCGGGGGAGAGCCCTCGCTCTGCTTGATGAAGGCCTAGCGCAGCGGGAAGTTGCTAGACGACTTGAAGTGTCGCATTCCACAATCCAGAGACTGCTGGAGCGCTTCAATGAGACTGGAGCAGTCCAGGAAAGGCGTCACACGGGTCGACCCAGAGTAACGACAAGACAGCAAGACCGCTACCTTGCCCTCTCCGTCCTGAGGGAAAGGGCATCCACTGCGGTGACCTTGAGGGGTCAGCTGAGGGACGCAACAGGTGCTAACATCAGCTGCAGCACGGTGAGAAGACGGCTACATGAGGCAAACTTGAGGTCACGGAGACCGGCCGTCCGACCCGTGCTGTCACCGGTCAACAGAGTGCGCCGCATGACCTGGGCCAGGGAGCACGTGACCTGGACAAGGCAACAGTGGGCCCGGGTCTTGTTTTCGGATGAGTCCAGGTTCACCCTGACCTTTAACGATGGCCGGGCTCGGGTGTGGCGACGTCAAGGGGAGAGGTTCGCTGACGCCACTGTCCAAGAGCATAACCGGTACGGCGGCGGGTCGGTGATGGTGTGGGGTGGCATGAGCCGTGGTACCCGGACCCCCCTGCTCCCCATTGACGGCATCCTGAACGGGGTCCGGTACCGGGACGAGGTTCTGGCGGCCGTGGCACTGCCTGCGCTTGTGGACCTTGGTCAAGGCGCCATCTTCCAGGACGACAATGCACCTGCGCATCGAGCACGCCTTGTGACCGACTTCCTGGAGCAGCATGAAGTCGTCCGTATGGCCTGGCCAGCGTGCTCACCTGACCTGAACCCAATTGAACACCTCTGGGATGTGCTCGGGAGGCGCATCAGGGACAACCACCCCCCACCGGGCACCCTGGCCAGGCTGGTCGACATCCTGCAGATCGAGTGGGCGGCCATCCCTCAGGACACACTCCGTACCCTTGTGGGGTCGATGCATCGGCGCTGTGAAGCATGCATCCAGGCTCGGGGCGGACACACGCGATATTGAAAACAGATTGGCCAAATCTGACACTTTCTGTTTTTTGAAAAGGGGGGGATGTTCCTTTAAATGCATGTGCTGTTCACTAATGGGTCATTGTGCTAATTTCTTTTTCCAAAACAGGTGTGGAAATGATGAAATAAAACATAGAATCAATTCTAAACATTGTCAATTATTTCAACTTAAAATTAGAGAGGAAGGAAGAAGTGGCCCTTAAATTATGATTAGGAGTATATATATATATATATACAGAGAGAGAGAGAGAGAGAGAGAGAGAGAGAGAGAGAGAGAGAGAGAGAGAGAGAGAGAGAGAGAGAGAGAGAGAGAGAGAAAAGAACAGCACTAGGGATAATTTATTTGTTTACGAGTTGTTGCTG
>JAPXFY010000186.1:70000-81393 GCA_030674185.1 Monoplex corrugatus | reverse complement strand
AATTCATTTTCAAATCAGATCTTTTATCTGTACGATAATCAAACATCAACGAACAAAGTGGTAACATAAATGATATCAATTTATAAATATAAGACATGTATTGTTCACATACAAACAACCTGTAACATACGAAAGATACATGACAATACAGACAAAGACAAAATGGATGTAAAGATGAAATCAGAGAACGACCCCAAAACACAAAATCTAAAATAATTACACAGGGATAAAAACAACTATAACATTTACAAGCAGACAAAGTCAAACTAAATGAAAATCCAAAACAAGTGTGACTGCCCGCGTTCAAGCAAACAGGAACCAGAAAAAAAAAAAACGAAAAAAGAATAAAACCCGTATTTAATACAACAAGACAAGACAGCCGCAAATTTTCGGCCAACTGGCCTTTGTCAAGCGTATGATCACAAACAAACAAACACCAGCTTTAAGAATTAGGAGAAAAAGACTGAAACTTCCCTGCTGCTCCTTCCAGTGTGAGAAAATTTGAGCCTGTCTTGTCTTCTTGTATTAGATACGTGTTCTTATTCTTTTTTCGTGTTTTTTTTTTTCTGGTTAAAGTCAAAGTAATTACCGATGTTCAAGCAAAGAGAAACCAGATATACATGACAACAGAATGAGAACAGGTATTCAACAGGAGCAAATTTTCGGCCAACAGGCCTTCGTCAAGCGAACTCAAACGACAACATAGAACGCATTACATGTAAATCCTCTTTGCACAATTTGCCACACGTAGTTGTTTTACAAAACCCCAAAACACCACAGACAAACAGACATACAAACAGACAGACAGACAGACAGACAGATAGATAGATAGAGAGATAGAGAGATAGAGAGATACAGAGATAGAGATAGAGATAGATAGATAGACAGACAGATAGATAGATAGATAGATAGATAGATAGATAGACAGACAGACAGATAGATAGATAGATAGATAGATAGATAGATAGACAGATAGGTGGTGGATGTATATGGGAAGAGAGAGAGAGAGAAACAGACAGCAGACAGACAGAGACAGAAAGGTACAGAGAGACACAGAGAGAGAGAGAGAGAGACAGAGACAGAGACAGAAAGAGACAAAGACAGAGAGATAGAGACAGAGACAGATATATATATATATATATAGAGAGAGAGAGAGAGAAAGAGAGAGAGAGAGAGAGACAGAGAGAGAGAGACAGGCAGACACACAGACAGACAGACAGACAAAGAGACAGAGACAGACAGCTCCGCAAAGGACAGTGTTTTCCACTGTACCCCAGCACAACATTTCCTCTTGATGATACCAGGAACAAAATGGAAGCCCCTGGACAGTTTCGACACGAAGACACGCAAGTGTGCAAAAAGCAGCAGTAAATGATCTGCTGAGAGAGGTGTGGTGGGGAGGCAACTCTTGAGGGCATGCTGCAACACAGGTTCATCATTGTCTACTTGAGCCAAATGAGATTCCCCTTCCCTCACCCCTACCCTCCTCACACCCTCACCCTCCATCCCACCCAATCACTGGACACATAACGATCTTGATGGAACATAGAAATTGTGTCCCTTCCCCTGCCCTCCGATGTACAATATAGCTCTTGGCATTTTTCTCCCCTCATTCATAAGTTTTTGGGTAGAGTTGTTTTGGAGTATTCTACGCTACATGCAATGTCAAGGCTGGATTGGATTTATTTTGGCCTCTAGGCATGTTTTTTCAAGGTAAGCTTTCTTTGATTTTTTTCCTTTCGAGGTTGACTTCAATTTATCCCTCCAGATTTTATTTAATCTTTCATGTTGTCTATCTTGTCCACCCAGACTTTGCTTCTTCTTCTTTCTATCTTCTTGTTCTTTATTGTTCTTGTTTGTGTTTTTCTTCTTCTTCTTCCTCTTCTCGTTCTTCCTGTTCTTCTTGTTCTTGTTCTTCCTTTTGTTCTTCTTGTTCTTGTTCTTCTTCCTCTCCTTCTTTCTTCTTCTTTATCTCCTTCTTCATGTTCCTCAACTTCTCCACTTCTTCCTCATCCATCTCCTTTGTCAACAGCATCATGATCACCACCACCACCACCATCACCACCACCACCATCACCACCATCACCACCACTACCACCATCACCACATCACCATCACAACCACCACCACCACCACCACCACCATCACCACCACCACCACCACCATCATCATCATCATCATTGTTATCATCATCATCATCATCATCGTCACCATCCTCCTCTTCTTCTTCTTCTACTTGCAACTACCATCAACATGGTCAGGCCACATTTGGCAATGATTTGGCCATTTTGACCCACATTCCTAAAATCATATGAAAGCAAAATGAGAATATGTATTAATCAACAAAACGAGACAGGTGCACATTTTGGCCAACTAGTTTTGTCAAGTATACACAACAGGCAAAAACAAAATAATTACAAGGTTTAGAACAAAAACCAACAAGAATACTGTCATCTGACTTCCCTGATGAGTCAATGAACTGGAGAGAACAATTCACCTCGGCTTTATTTTTTAATTATTTATTTATTATGGTTACTGTTTTGTCTGCTTAACTTAAGTTAACATTTCTGTCAGTCCAAATTAGATCTTAGTTATGTTTTACTTTGGCAAAATGTTTATTTGTCAATATCAGTTTTACTTTCCTCCAGACTGAACCGCTCTGGTGGATCACTCATGTTGATTTTTCGTTCCTCTGATGTGGCTTTTATTTTAACCCCCAAATTTCCATTTTTCTCCTATCCATTGAATTTGGCTTCGACTTGACAGCTCTGCTGTTACGTGTGTTTTTCTTTTGTCAGGATATCTGATTTCTTTGGTTAATTTCCCCAGGGTGTTAATGCTGATATAATATACTTAAAAAGATGGTATTGGCAATCTCGGGGTTTAGACATAAATAGCCCACAAGAGATGTGCATGAGAATACACACATCGCGTGCGAGCGAGCACGCACATACGCACGTGCACACGCATACATACATACACATGCAAACATTCACACATACACTAACACCCACACACACAACACACACACATACAAACCACACACACAAACATACACGTGCGTATCCATGTGCATACACGAATGCATCTACGTGCATGCACACTCACACCCACATTGCACACACACACACACACACACACACACACACACACACACACACACACACACACACACACACACACATATATATATACATATATATATATATATATATATATATATATATATATCGGAGTCAGGTCAGACAAATAGGTCTGCTACTGGCAAGCTGTAGCCCAGTACTACCTGTCACAGCAGGAGACTTGGAGAGGGGATTGGCGCCACCAAGGATTAACCTAAGCCCACAGAAAAGATATAAGAGACACTATAGCCAACAACATACCGGATCGGTCGGGGCCCGGGTTACAAACGACCGCGCTTACCACTGACAAGCACCAGGGTGGAAGTGAAAAGTCAGCTACTGGGGCAAAGACATCATTCAAACTGCCAACGGAAAAAGCTACCATTGGAACCTGGAATGTCCGTACACTCCATCAGTGCGGCAAAGTAAAAGAACTAGAGCACGAGCTGAGACGCTACCAATGGGACATTGTGGGTATATCGGAAGTAAGATGGACAGGCTTCGGAGAAGCAATCACAGAGGAAGGACACAAGATGTGGTACAGTGGTGAAGAGTCACTACATGAAAATGGCGTAGCTTTCATCGTACGCAAAGAAGTCATTGGATGCATCATGAGCTGCACGCCTGTCAACAGCAGAATCATCAGCATTCGGGTGTCAGCCAAACCAAAGAACATCACCATCATACAAGTGTATGCTCCAACTACCAGCCATGAAGACCAGGTGGTTGAAGAATTCTATGAGAAAATAGAAGACACCATCGGAAAAGCCCCCAGGAAAGACATCATCATAGTTCAGGGGGACTTCAACGCCAAAGTCGGCCCAGATGCCTACAAAAACTGGGCTGGAACAGTGGGTCAATTTGGCACAGGGGAAACTAATGACAGGGGACTTCGCCTTCTGGAGTTTGCCTGCACCCAACGGCTCACCATTGCCAACACCCTCTACCCCCACAAACTGTCAAGAAGAACAACCTGGCATGCGCCGAACGGAAAGACTCACAACCAGATCGACTTTGTCCTCACACCGCGGCGCTTCAAATCAAGCATTAATAAAGCAAAGACGAGGACATACCCTGGAGCTGATATAGGCAGCGACCACGACCTCGTGCTGCTCACAATGAAGATCAAATTGAAAAAGAAGTACCAAGCTGCGCAGCCACGCATCAAGTTTGACCTGGAAAAGCTAAAAGATCCAGAGATAGAAGAGGCATTCCAGGCACAGCTCGGGGGGCGGTTCGCGGCACTCAACTTCCTGGACAGCGACATCAACGACCTCACAAACAACTTTGGTGAGGCAGTCCGCGAAACAGCAGAGGAGGTACTGGGGCGACAGAGGAAGAAACACCAAGCATGGATCTCAAATGACATCCTTGACCTCTGCGACAACAGAAGATCACTGAAGAAGACGAAAAACTCCAGCCCTGAAGAAGCCGCACAGTATCGTAAAACCAACAACCTTGTAAAGAAGAAAATGATTGAAGCCAAAGAACAATGGATCAACAACCAGTGTGAGAACATCGAGAAAGGCATGAAAAAAGGAAACAGCAAACATGCCTTCACCACACTGAAAAACCTTACCAAGACGCAGCAAAACAGATCGTCAGTCATCGAGGATACCTCAGGCGAGCTGCTGACAGAAAGCTCCGCTGTTCTGAACAGATGGACGCAGTACTGCCAAGAACTATACAACTACCCAACACAGCCAGATGACAGTTTGTTTCAGGGGGACTCAACACCATTGAGGGAATCCTCACCGCTACCAGTGATGAGAGAAGAAGTGGAAGAAGCCATCCGCAGCCTACCAGCAGGGAAATCACCTGGAGCAGACAATATCCCAGCAGAGCTGCTCAAACATGGAGGGAATGATTTGGTCACTCGTGTAACATCGATTTGTCAGAAGATCTGGGAGACAAAACAGTGGCCCACAGAATGGACTCAATCACTCATCATCCCCCTGCCCAAAAAGGGAAATATGCGCCAATGCCAGAACTACAGAACAATAAGTCTCATTAGCCACACCAGCAAGATCATGCTCAGAGTCATATTGAATCGACTGAAGAAAGAAGCGGAAGAACACCTTGCGGAAGAACAAGCTGGATTTAGGGCGGGCAGAAGCACAGTAGAACAGATCTTCACCTGCCGGATAATGATGGAGAAACATCTGCAGCATCAGAGAGACCTGTTCCACAACTTCATAGACTTTAAAAAAGCATTCGACAGGGTGTGGCATAAGGGTTTGTGGCAGGTGCTAAGAAAGTTTGGCATTGAGGAAGGTCTCGTCCAAACCATCCAGGCGCTGTATAACACTGCCAGCAGCGCAGTTCTCCTCAACAACCAGATAGGGGACTACTTCAAGACCACAGTTGGAGTCCGTCAAGGCTGCCTACTCTCTCCCGTGCTGTTCAATCTCTTCCTGGAGAACATCATGCGTGAAGCCCTCCATGACTTCCACTCCACTGTCTCCATCGGAGGAAGAACCATCAACAACCTGAGGTTCGCAGATGACATCGACCTGATGGGAGGCAGCAACGAAGAACTACAAGACCTGACCATGAGACTGGAAGAAAGTGCAGGTGCACACGGAATGGAAGTGAGCACAGAAAAAAGCAAAGTCCTGGTCAACAGCACAACCAACACCCATGCTGAAATCTACATGAACGGGCAACAGCTTGAAGAAGTGGACGCTTTCAAATACCTTGGCGCCACTCTCACCAAAGACGGTCGCTCTACAACAGAAATCAAGACCAGACTAGCGATCGCAACAGCAGCGATGGTAAAGCTAAACAAGATCTGGAAGAGCAGAGAGATCGGCTTTCCATCGAAGATGAAGCTGTACAAGTCCCTGGTGCTCCCCATCCTGCTGTATGGATGCGAGAGCTGGACCATGACAGCAGAGACCACCAAGAGAATCCAGACGTTTGAAACTAAATGCTTCAGGCGCTTGCTCGGGATCTCTTGGCAAGATCGGAAGACAAACGACTTTGTGTGGAGCCAAATAACAACACTCGCAGGCCCACAAGAACCCCTCCTGGCAACAGTCAAGAACAGGAAGCTGTCGTGGTTCGGGCATGTCACACGCCACAACTCACTGCCCAAAACGGTCCTCCAGGGTACACTGGGAGGCGGCAGACGAAGGGGACGACAAGCCAAATGCTGGATGGACAACATCAAAGAATGGACCAGGTTGGATGGCCCCACGCTGGTGCGACAGGCGGAGGACAGGACCGGTTGGCGACGGCTGGCTTCAAGAGTGTCTCTCATCTCTCCTCTACGCCCATCACGGGCAGGAGAATGATGATGATGATGATGATATATATATATATGTCATCGTTTTGTTAGTGTTCCCTGTTAGTCCACATGGAGACAGGTACATACACACACACACACACACACACACACACACACACACACACACACACACACACACACACACACACACACACACACACATACACACACACACACATACATGTACACACAGAGACATATACACATACATACACGCATACATCCACATGAGTGCACACACATAATGCACACATTACGTGAACACACACACACACACACACACACACACACACACACACACACACACACACACACACACACACACACACACACACACACACACACCACACACAGTTCTCTCTTTTGTCTTTTTCTCCTATCTTCTTTCTCACCCAGACTTGCACATTTCACTTGGGACATGTTTTGTGTTTAGGAGTTGATCTCGTAAATGCAAAAAACGAGGAGGAGGAGGAGAAAGCAGGGAAGAACAAGAAAAAGAAGAAGAAGAAGAAGAAAGAAAGAAGAAGAAGAAGAAATAAGAAGAAGAAGAAGTAAAGAAGAAGAAAGAAGAAGAAGAAGAAAGAGGAAGAAGAAGAAAGAAGAAGAAGAAGAAGAAAAAGAAGAAAAAGAACAGGAAGAAGAAGTGGCAGTAGTAGTTGTAGTAGTAGTAGTAGCAGCAGCAGCAACATCAGCAGCATCAGCAGTAGCAGTAGTAGTAGTAGTAGTAGTTGTAGAGTAGTGGTAGTAGTAGTAGTAGAAGAAGAAGGAGGAGGAGGAGGAGAAGAAGAAGAAGAAAATTGTGTAGAGAAGTCTGGAGTTTGGGGCATAAACAAGAGACACTCAAATAGTTCTATATGCGTTCCACCCACTAAAAATGTACAATAATTGTCCAGCAGACTGCCTGAGCCCAAGCAGAGCCTTACGTGCAGATGTAATGTTGAAATGGAGAACACAGGAGGGACGCATAAACCACTAAGCTGACACCACCAAGATGATTAAAGCATCAAGATGGACATGGACCAGGCCAGTTTCTATGTTGAGTGCTGCAATGGAATTGTAGACAAGAGATCTTGACCCATGGCTCTCATAACACTCGATATTTTATAGTGTGCAAATACACCCTTCTTCACACACAAAAAAATGCTAAACCAAACAACAACCAGCCTATGTTTATTTTATGTTCCCTCCAAAATTAAGGAAAAAACCCTTCCTAGATTAAGAAAAAAAAAAACCTTCCTAAAAACCGAAACAATAAACAACAGCAAACTAAACAAAAATTAAACGTCAAACAACAACAACACGTTGGATCCAAAGATGCCCGGCAACCGAGTATATGCGGTGGCAATCATTTGGGGAGGACAGCAGGAGGCTTGAGTGCATCACCAAGTATCCCGTGAAGGCAGTGGATCTGGCAAGGAGAACGCTCCTTGGACCTCGACAACAGCAATGATGTCACCCATATCCACACACACAACAACAACAACAACAACAACAACAGCAATAACAACAACAGCAACAACAACAACAAAACTAACAGCATCTATGACTCGCTTGTATGTCAAATCCACAGCTCCTTCCTTCAAGGAAAAGGAAGAAGATGATGACTACCAGAACCATGAAGAAACATCATCACCAACCATATCAACTAGGAGCCATTTGGGAAGAAAAGAGACACTTCTGACACACACATGGAACGATAATGCTGGCATGAAGGGGATAGAAATATACACACAGACAGACAGCATCGGGAGAAAGAAGTGTGGACAACCATCAAGGCGAGGCAAGGTAGATACCCGCATATCCACTATTTATTCTGTGTGGAGATGAAGCATCCTGTCCTCAAGGTGACATTTTGTCCACTCCTTGAGAAATGGAGACTTGGCTTTTTCCCTTTAGTTAGAGCGGAAAGGAAAGTTTTAGAGAGAGAGAGAGAGAAAGAGAGAGAGAAAGAAAGAGAGAGAGAGAGACAGACAGAGACAGAGAGAGACAGAGAGACAGAGAGACAGACAGACACAGAGACAGAGACAGAGATGGACAGAGATCTGCAAAGGAAAGTGTTTTCCACTGTACCCCAGCACTGCATTTCATCTTGATGATACCAGGAACAAAATGGAAGCCCTGGACAGTATCGACACGAAGACACGCAAGTGTGCAAAAAGCAGCAGTAAATGATCTGCTAAGAGAGGTGTGGAGGGGAGGCAACACTTGAGGGCATGCTGCAACACAGGTTCATCATTGTCTATTTGAGCCAAATAAGATCCCTCTTCCCTCACCCCTACCCTCCTCACACCCTCACCCTCCACCCCACCCAATCACCGGACACATAACGATCTTGATGGAACATAGAAATTGTGTCCCTTCCCCTGCCCTCCGATGTACAATATATCTCTTGACATTTTTCTTCCCTCATTCAAAAGTTTTTGGGTAGTGTTGTTTTGGAGTATTCTATGCTACATGTAATGTCAAGGGTGGACTGGTTTTATTTTGGCCTCTAGGCATGTTTTTGTTCAAGGTAAGCTTTCTTTGATTTTTTGTCCTTTCGAGGTTGACTTCTGTTTATCCCTCCAGATTTTATTTAATCTTTCATGTTGTCTTTCTTGTCTGCCCAGACTTTGCTTCTTCTTCTTGTTCTTGTTGTTCGTGTTTGTGTTTTTCTTCTTTTTCTTCCTCTTCTCGTTCTTTCTGTTCTTGTTCTTGTTCTTGTTCATCTTTTTGTTCTTATTGTTCTTGTTCTTCCTGTTCTTCTTGTTCTTGTTCTTCTTCCTCTCCTTCTTTCTCCTTCTTTATCTCCTTCTTCATGTTCCTCAACTTCTCCTCTTCTTCCTCATCCTTCTCCTTTATCATCAACATCATGATCACCACCACCACCACCACCACCACAATCATCATCATTATCATCATCATCATCATCATCATCATCATCATAATCATCGTCACCATCCTCCTCCTCCTCTTCTTCTTTTTCTACTTGCAACTACCATCAACATGGTCAGGCCACATTTGGCAATAAATTGGCTATTTTGACCCATATTTTCAAAATCAAATGAAAACAAAATGAGAATATGTATTAATCAACAAAACGAGACAGATGCACATTTTTGGCCAACTAGTTTTGTCAAGTATACACAACAGGCAAAAATAAATTACAAGATTTAAGACAAAAACCAACAAGAACACTGTCATCTAACTTCCCTGATGAGTCAATAAACTGGAGAGAACGACTCACCTCGGATTTATTTTTCAATCATTTATTCATTATGGTTACTGTTTTGTCTGCTTAATTTAACACCCTGGGGAAATTAACCTCAGAAATCAGATATCCTGACAAAAAACAACAACCACACGTAACAGCAGAGCTGTCAAGTCCAGGCCAAATTCGATGGATAGGAGAAAAATGGAAATTTGGAGATTAAAATAAAAGCCACATCAGAGGAACGAAAATTCAACATGAGTGGACCACCAAAGCAGTTCAGTCTGGAGGAAAATAAAACTAATATTGACAAATAAAAACTTTTACCAAAATAAAACGTAACTAAGATCTAATTTGGACTGACAAAAATGTTAACTTAATGCTGATATAATATACTTAAAAATGTGGTATTGGCAATCTCAGGGCTTAGACATAAATAGCCCACAAGAGATGTGCATGAGAATACACACGTACGCACATACGCACACGCGTGCACGCACACACGCACGCACACACACACGCACACACACATACACATGCAAATACTCACACATACACTCACACACATTCACACACAACACACACATACAAACATACACACAGACATACACGTGCGTATCCATGCGCATACACGAATGCATCTACGTGCATGCACACTCACACCCACACTGCACACACACACACACACACACACACACACACACACACACACACACACACACACACACACACGCACACCCACCCACGCACACCCACCCACGCACACACACCCCCCACACACACACTCACATACACACACACATACACACACTCACACACACTCACAAACACAGAGACACATACATGCACACACAGAGACAGATACACATACACACACGCAAACATCCACATGCGCGCACACACATAATGCACACTTAACGCGCACACACACACACACACACACACACACACACACACACACACATACACACACACACACCACACACACACACACACAAACGTTCTCTCTTTTGTCTTTTTTTCCTATCTTCTTTCTCACCCAGACTTGCATATTTCACTTGGGACATGTTTTGTGTTTAGGAGTTGATCTCGTAAATGCAAAAAAACGAGGAGGAGGAGAAAGCAGGGAAGCAAATGAGAAGAAGAAGAAGAAGAAGAAGAATGCGAAGAAGAAGAAGAATGCGAAGAAGAAGAAGAAGAAGAATGCGAAGAAGAAGAAGAATGCAAAGAAGAAGAATGCAAAGAAGAAGAAGAAGAAGAAGAAGAAGAAGAAGAAGAAGAAGAAGAAGAAGAAGAAGAAGAAGAAGAAGAAGAAGAAGAAGAAGAAGAAGAAGAAGAAGAAAAATTGTGCACAGAAACTTAAATTGTGCACAGAAACTTAGGGTTAATGGTATATACAAGAGACACTCAAATAATTGTATATGTATTCCATCAACATGAAATGTGCAGTAATTGTCTGGCAGACTGCCTGAGCCCACGCAGAGCCTTACGTGCAGGCGTAATCTTGAAATGGAGAACAGGTGAGGAACGCATAAACCACTAAACTGACACCACCAAGATGATTAAAGCATCAAGATGGACATCGAACAGGCCAGCTTCTATGTTGATGGTTGCAATGGAATTGTAGACGTGAGATCTTGAGGTCATGCCTCTCATAACACTCGATACGTTATAGGGTGCAAATACACCCTTCTCTACAACAACAACTGCAAAAACAACAAAAAGAACCAGCCCATGTTTGTTTTTAAGTTCCCCCCAAAATTTGAAAAAAACAAAACAAATAAAAACAAAC
>JAPXFY010000186.1:62500-65000 GCA_030674185.1 Monoplex corrugatus | reverse complement strand
ACAGAGACACACAGAGAGAGAGAGAGACAGAGAGACAGACAGACAGAGAGACAGAGAGAGAAAGAGATGGACAGAGATCTGCAAAGGAAAGTGTTTTCCACTGTACCCCAGCACAGCATTTCCTCTTGATGATACCAGGAACAAAATGGAAGCCCCTGGACAGTATCGACACGAAGACACGCAAGTGTGCAAAAAGCAGCAGTAAATGATCTGCTAAGAGAGGTGTGGAGGGGAGGCAACTCTTGAGGGCATGCTGCAACACAGGTTCATCATTGTCTACTTGAGCCAAATGAGATTCCCCTTCCCTCACCCCTACCCTCCTCACACCCTCACCCTCCACCCAATTACTGGACACATAACGATCTTGATGGAACATAGAAATTGTGTCCCTTCCCCTGCCCTCCGATGTACAATATATCTCTTTGCATTTTTCTCCCCTCATTCATAAGTTTTTGGGTAGAGTTGTTTTTGAGTATTCTACGCTACATGTAATGTCAAGGGTGGAGTGGTTTTATTTTGGCCTCTAGGCATGTTTTTTCAAGGTAAGCTTTCTTTGATTTTTTTTCCTTTCGAGGTTTACTTCTATTTATTCTTCCAGATTTTATTTAATCTTTCATGTTGTCTTTCTTGTCTACCCAGACTTAGCTTCTTCTTCTTTCTATCTTTCTTCTTGTTCTTGTTGTTCTTATTTGTGATTTTCTTCTTCTTCTTCCTCTTCTCATTCTTCCTGTTCTTGTTGTTCTTGTTCTTCTTTTAGTTCTTCTTGTTCTTTCTGTTCTTGTTGTTCTTGTTCTTGTTGTTCTTTTTCTTCCTCTTCTTTTTTCTTCTTCTTTATCTCCTTCTTGTTCCTCAACTTCTCCTCTTCTTCCTCATCTTTCTCCTTTATCATCAACATCATGACCACCACCACCACCACCACTACCACCACCACCACCACCACCACCGTCGTCATCATCATCATCGTCACCATCCTCCTCCTCCTCCTCTTCTTCTTCTTCTACTTGCATCTACCGTCAACATGGTCGGGCCACATTTGGCAATGAATTGGCCATTTTGACCCATATTCTCAAAATCATATGAAAACAAAATGAGAATATGTATTAATCAAGAAAACGAGATATATGCACATTTTTGGCCAACTAGCTTTGTCAAGTATACACAAAAGGCAAAAATAAATTACAAGGTTTAAGACAAAAACCAACAAGAACATTGTCATCTAACTTCCCTGAGTCATTAAACTGGAGAGATCAACTCACCTCGGCTTTATTTTTTAATTATTTATTTATTATGTTTACTGTTTTGTCTGTTTAAGTTAACATTTTTGTCAGTCCAAATTAGATCTTAGTTATGTTTTACTTTGGTAAAATGTTTATTTGTCAATATCAGTTTTACTTTCCTCCAGACTGAACCGCTCTGGTGGATCACTCATGTTGATTTTTCGTTCCTCTGATGTGGCTTTTATTTTAACCTCCAAATTTCCCTTTTTCTCGTATCCATCGAATTTGGCTTGGACTTGACAGCTCTGCTGTTACGTGTGTGTGTGTGTGTGTGTGTGTGTGTGTGTGTGTGTGTGTGTGTGTGTGTTTTTCAGGATATCTGATTTCTTTGGTTAATTTCCCCAGGGTGTTAATGCTGATATAATATACTTAAAAAGGTGGTATTGGCAATCTCAGGGCTTAGACATAAATAACCCATAAGAGATGTGCATGAGAATACACACAAAGCGAGCGAGCGAGCACGCACACACGCGTGTGCACACACATACATACACACACATGCAAACACTCACACATATGCTCACACATACTCACACACAACACACACATACAAACATACACACAAACATACACGTGCGTATCCATGCGCATACACGAATGCATCTACGTGCATGCACACTCACACCCACATTGCACACACACACACACACACATACACACACACACACACACGCACGCACACACAACACACACGCACGCACACACACACACTCACACACACAGACATATACACAGAGAGACAGATACACATACACACAAGCATACATCCACATGCATGCACACACATAATGCACACTTTACACACACACAAACACACACACACGCACACACACACACACACAAGCACGCACGCACGCACGCAAGCACGCACACACGTGTTCTCTCTTTTGTCTTTTTTTCCTATCTTCTTTCTCACCCAGGCTTGCATATATCACTTGGGACATGGTTTGTGTTTAGGAGTTGATCTCGTAAATGCAAAAAACGAGGAGAAGGAGGAGGAGAAAGCAGGAAAGAAGAAGAAGAAGAAGAAGAAGAAGAATGCGAAGAAGAAGAAGAAAAAAAGAAGACGAATGCGAAGAATGCGAAAAGAAGAAGAAGAAGAAGAAGAAGAAGAAGAAGAAGAAGAAGAAGAAGAAGAAAGAAGAAGAAGAAGAAGAAGAAGAAGAAGAAGAAGAAGAGAAGAAGAAAAGAAGAAGAAGAAGAAGAAGAAGAAGAAAGAAAAG
>JAPXFY010000186.1:20000-55000 GCA_030674185.1 Monoplex corrugatus | reverse complement strand
TTCCAGCTGGAGTTCCCTCCCTCTGTTCTCCTGCCCTCCCCATCCGGAGTTCCCTCCCCTCTGTTCTCCACCCTCTCACCCGCAGTTCCCTCCCCTCTGTTTTCCAGCCCCATCCTGAGTTCCCTCCCCTCTGTTTTCCACCCCATCCTGAGTTCCCTCCCCTCTGTTTTCCACCCCATCCTGAGTTCCCTCCCCTCTGTTTTCCACCACCATCCTGAGTTCCCTCCCCTCTGTTTTCCACCACCATCCTGAGTTCCCTCCCCTCTGTTTTCCACCACCATCCTGAGTTCCCTCCCCTCTGTTTTCCACCACCATCCTGAGTTCCCTCCCCTCTGTTTTCCACCCCATCCTGAGTTCCCTCCCCTCTGTTTTTCACCACCATCCTGAGTTCCCTCCCCTCTGTTTTCCACACCATCCTGAGTTCCCTCCCCTCTGTTTTCCACCCCCATCCTGAGTTCCCTCCCCTCTGTTTTCCACCCCCATCCTGAGTTCCCTCCCCTCTGTTTTCCACCCCCATCCTGAGTTCCCTCCCCTCTGTTTTCCACCCCCATCCTGAGTTCCCTCCCCTCTGTTTTCCACCCCCATCCTGAGTTCCCTCCCCTCTGTTTTCCACCCTCATCCGGAATTCCCTCCTCTCTCTTCTCTCCCTCCCCCATGCAGAGTTCTCTCCCTCTGTTCTCCCACCCCAATCCCAGAGTTCCCTCCCCTCTGTTCACCACCACCACCACCCCTATCCGCAGTTCTCTCCCCTCTGATTTCTCGCTCTCACCCCCACCCCATCCGGAATTCCCTCCCCTCTATTCTCCACCCCGAAACCCGCAGTACGCTTTCTGTTTTCCACCCCTATCCTGAGTTCCCTCCCCTCTGTTTTCCAGCCACTCCTATCCTGAGTTCCCTCCCCTCTGTATTCCAGCCACCCCCATCCTGAATTCCCTCCCCTCTGTTCTTCCCCCCTACCCCCCCCCCCCAATCCCAGAGTGTCCTCTTCTCTGTTCTCCACCACCGCCATCCGCAGTTTCCTACCCTCTGATTTCTCGCCCCCACCCACCCACCGACCCACCCATCCGTATTTCCTCTCTGTTCTCCCATCCCCCAGCCAGAGTTCCTCCTCTCTGTTCTCCCACACCCCCATCCGGAGTTCCCTCCTCTTTGTTCTTTCTCCACCCCCATCCGTACTTCCCTCCCCCATCCGTACTTCCCTCCTGTCTGTTCTCCACCACCGCCCCCATCTGCAGTTCCCTCCCCTCCATTCTCCACAACACCCCCACGTGGAGTTCCCTCCCTATCTTCTCCCGACCCACCATGCGGAGTTCCCTCCCCTCTGTTCTCCCGCCCTCCCCTCCATCTGGAGTTTCATCCCCTTTGTTCTGCCGCCCCACTCATCCAGAGTTCCTTCCCCTCTCTTCTACATCTCCCTCATCCCATTCCCTCTGTTCTCAACACACACACACACACACACACACACACACACACACACACACACACACACACACACACCCATCAGTAGTTCCCTCCCCTCTGGTCTCCACCCTCATCCCGAGTTCCCTCCCTCCCCTGTGTTCTCAAACCCCCCCCCCATCCTGAGTTCCCTATCCTCTGTTCTCCACCCTCCCATCGGAATTCCCTCCCTGTGTTCTCCACCCCCCCCCCCAATCCGTATTTCCCTCCCGTCTGTTCTCCATCCCCATCCAGAGTTCCCTCTCCTTTGTTTTCCACCCCTCACCCAGAGTTCCTCCCTCCATTTCCCCAACCCAGAGTTCCTCCCTCTGTTCTCCACCCCTCATCCGGAGTTCCCTCCTTCTGTTCTCCACCCCTCATTCAGAGTTCCCTCCCTCTGTTTCCCCAACTCCATCAGGAGTTCTGTCCCTCTGTTTCCCCAACCCCACCCAGATTGCCCTCCCTCCTACCCCATTTTTCCATCCATCCAACTTCTCTCCGTCATTGCTCTACCCCCCTCCCCTGTCTGGAGATCCCTCCCCTCCGTTGTCCCAACTCCTATCCCTGGAGTTTCCTCCCCTCTCTTTTCCCGCCCCATCTGCAGTTCCCTCCCCTATATTTTCCCTCCCTCCCTCATCTCCCCACCCGAGTTCCCTCCCTCTGTTCTCACCCATTCACATTTCCCCCTCTTCCCCATCCTGCACAACAGCAGTTCCCTCCTCCCACCATCCGAACTTTCCTACCTCTATTCTCCCCAATCCAGAGTTCCCTCCCCTCTGTTCTCCCCCCCCCCCCATCCGGAGTTTCCTCCCCTCTGTTTTCCACCCCCACCCCCATCCGCAGTGTACCCTCGCCTCTGTTCTTCCGTCCCCCCCATCCGGAGTTCCCTCCCCTATGTTCTCCTGCCCCCATAGGGAAGGTGTGGTCTGTTGCCGCAAGGTATCTAGGATGGTCATGGGGAAGGTGTGGTCTGTTGCCGCAAGGTATCTAGGATGGTCATGGGGAAGGTGTGGTCTGTTGCCGCAAGGTATCTAGGATAGTCATGGGGAAGGTGTGGTCTGTTGCCGCAAGGTATCTAGGATGGTCATGGGGGAAGGCGTGGTCTGTTGCCGTAAGGTATCTAGGATGGTCATGGGGAAGGTGTAGTGCTTTTTCCTTAGATCGGAGGCACTTGGCATTGATGGTAGACCTGATGCTAGGAATTCCCGTTTCGGCACACAGCGCTTCCAGTGGTGATGACTTAGCTTGGCCGGGGATCATTCTCAAGCAATTATTCTGGACAATCTCCAGATGATTAATCTGGGTGTCGGAGAGCCAGGGTTGCCAAGTGCTACTAGCGAAATTGAGGACACTGTGATTGTGGGCGAGGTAGACCTTCCTGAGGTCCTCTTTTCTCCAGCCCAGTCAGAGCGTGCGACTGCGCCGAGCATCCTCATTTTTTCCCGTCGCCTTGGCATTCACGATCTCTACCGTTTGCTGAACGTGAGCTGTCTGTCAAGGGTGACTCCCAGGAGCCTGGCATGGCGTTATTGATGGTGATGTTCGGCGTCCGTCCCGCGTCGAGTGGTGACCTTGACAAGAACGTAGCCTCACTTTTTGAACCATTGAGGGTTATCTTCCACCGCCTGCTCCAGTCCACGACTGTATCCACCACGCTCTGCGCCAGACGCTCCGAATCCTCAAGCTTTGGTGACGAAGCAAGAACAGATACGTCTTCGGCGTACGATGAGATCGTCAAATCATCTGGAAGAGGTTTTGCCAGTTCGTCTATGTAGAAGAGGAAGAGAATGGGGGTAAATACAGATCTTTGAGGAAGGCCTTGGCTCATCTTCCTACTCTTGCTGAGGACCCCGTTGAAGCGGACCTTGGCCTGACGATTGCGTAGGAAATCATTCAGCCATTGGACATAGCTGTCGGGAACACCTTTGTCGAGGAGGGTATGAAGAAGGTGCTCGTGCCAGACGGTGTTTTACGTCTTTGAGAAGTCGAGAAGGACGAGCACGGATTTATGCGCAGGTTTCTTTTGAAACCCGTCGTTTATTTTCTGCGTGACTCTCAAAATTTGGTCTTCTACGCCTCTACCTTTGCGAAACCCGGCCTGTAGTTTTGAAAACCATCCTTTCTGTTCGGCCATGTTATACAGTCGCTCGAGAATCATTCTCTCCATTACTTTGATGACGCAGGAGGTGAGGCTTATCGGTCGGAACGATGCAAGGTCGGATGCTGGTTTACCGGATTTGAGAAGGGGGACAATAATGGCGTCCTTCCACATTTGTGGCACGTCTGCAGAGTGGAAGGACATGTTGAAGATGAGGAGGAGCTTCTCTAGGCCTTTGGGGCCTTGGTTCTTCAGGAAGGTTGGAGGAATGTTGTCGGGGCCGGATGACACATGGGGCTTCATCTTGATCTCCAAGATGAAGCCCCGTGTGTCATCCGGCCCCGACAACATTAGCTCCTTAGCTCAGCGATTGTGAAATGGGGCTGAGCCTTTCCCGGGGATTTCCTAAGATCCCTTAATCGTTGTTTCAGGGTTCTGTTCACTCCTCTATCCTCTTTTGTCACATTCAGGCTGCTCACATTCGAGTAGTGGGTCACGGATATGTCAGCCTTCCGTTTGTTGGAGGTGACTAGACGTCCCTTGTGGTTTATCGCCTCGTTTGGTGAATTCGTCTCTGGGGTTCTGTTGAGGTTTTTTATCAGTCGCCGTGCTTTTGCGTCATCCGGGGAATTGATGGTGTCTTCCAAAAGGTTTCGCCAAGCGTCGGTTTTGGCTGTGCTGATTGCCTCCTGCGCTTCCCGGCAAGCCTCAAGCCACTCTCTTGGGCGAGTTTTCACCTCGCGGCGGAGTCTGTTCCTCTTGCGGATGGCTCCACGGGCTGTGGGGGTTTCCCAGGACTTTGTTCTCCTACCTGGTTTTACTGTTCCAACGTGGATCTTGGCGGCGGATATCAGGATGGATTTGAACTCTATCATAATGTTGCGGATGGTGTCGGTCGTGTTCATCCGCGCGTCAATGGCCCTTTCCACTTCCTCGGAGAAGGCTTTCCAGTCTACTCCGGATGACCTCCATGAAACTTGGCCATTGAAGACAGAGCCGTGTTGAGTGTAATATTGGGGTGTGGTCAGAGCTTCCAATGCCGTCCACCGGGCACCACGTATATTTCCCACTCCCTGTCCATCCACACACAGAGACGTCTGGGGCACTTTTACCCTCCGATGTGGGTGGGGGAGATGAAGGGGCAGGGACAGTCGATGGGTCGTCATGCTGCGACTTGGCGTTGATGCACGTGTGTGATCCGTCGTTCATGACAACCATGTCGTTATCAAGTATTACAGAACGTTGCCCACTTCCACTTACCCATCTTTACTTTGAACACCGACATTTCAGTTCCGCTAGTTGAAGCGTCGCGGACGTGCTCAAAAATCAGGGAATTCTTGATATAGGAGATGAGGCCACCTCCACCATCTTGATTCTTGCGGTCCACCCAGATCGATGTGAATCGGTCGAAATGAGGGGTCCTCTTTCCTGGCTTTAGTTTTGACTCCTGGATCAGGCAGATATCGTAATCGTCCTCCTTTAGTCGCACGCCGAGTTCGCTTACTTTTGGTAGCAAGCCATCTGCATTCTACTGAAGGATTCTCAGGGATTTCTTCCTGCACTTCTTGGAGTCCTCGGCAGACGATTCGATTGCCATTCCTCCAACCACTTTTGTGTAGTCGCGAGGCTGGTTCTGCATCTTGCAACCACCACAATTCCAGGCGTACTGGCCCTTAGCAGCAGCGTTTCGTAACGATAGAGTTAGTCCCGTGCACGACTTGTGGAAAGGTTGATTGCACGTGGTGCACACGACAGGGGTGGTGTCTACTCTTATCGGTCTGGCACTTTTCTTGCAGCTGGATTTGGGCCGTTGGGTAGCGGGTGGTGGGGATGGTTCATCAGGGTCATTGTTGTTGCTGTTGTTTTGGATCATGCCTCCAGAATGGGCCCGGCATCTCCAGTTTTGGTCCGGACGGTATCTGCTAATGTTGCTGCACTTAGTGTCTTTGTGGCATACATTAGGGCACCGGGTTCGGTGCAGTGTTGGTTCTCAGCATTTTACTGCAGCAATCACATTCCCGTCTATCCAGAGTCCTCTGACATGACTGACGTCGGTGGGGGTGTTGGAGATGGATGTTGGGCGGTGGTTGTTACACAGCCAGTTCCTCTTCACGGTGTATCTCGAGATGCCACTGCAGCCCCTATGGCATTTCTCGTTGCAGTCGGCGACGCTACACGCGAAAGGGTTTTGCGGCAGCCTTTCTTTCTGGCCACAGGCGTTACAGACTTGTGGTTGTGGGCTCGTGACAGCTGTGCTCCTGTAGACAGCACATAGCCAAGGGTCAGGGCTTGAAGTGTTCCTCCTGACCCGCTGTTTGTCACGTTTATGTGGCACAAGTTCTGGCAGTTCTGGTGATGGCAGGTAAGGTGGGAGTGTCTATAAAGGCTCTTTCCGCACTCCGCTCACATCGGTTGGGAGGATGTTGAAGTTGGGGAGTTGGACTATTCCCGTGGCTGGTGGATGCCTTTATTGGGAACACGCGGGCCGGGGTTCGATTCGACAGCTTGAGGACATCGAGGGGGAGGGATCGGGGGGGGAGGACATCGAGGGAGGAGGACATCGAGGTGGGAGGAGGACATCGAGGGGGGGAGGAGGACATCGAGGGGGGGAGGAGGACATCGAGGGGAGAGGGACATCGAGGGGGGGAGGAGGACATCGAGGGGGGGAGGAGGACATCGAGGGGGGAGGAGGACATCGAGGGGGGGAGGAGGACATCGAGGGGGAGGAGGACATCGGGAGGGAGGAGGACATCGAGGGGGGGGAGGAGGACATCGAGGGGGGGAGGCGGACATCACGGTTGGGAGACTGGACATCTGAGGGGAATCGTGATTGGACGTTAATCGACGGGGTTGGATGGACGGACATCGAGGGGGGGAGGCGGACATACGTGTGGAGAGCTGTTGTCTAGCTATGTGTTGTTGATTTTGCGTCCATTTTATTCCATGTGTTTGGTGGTTGGGATTTCGTCGTATGTCTGATCTTGGGTGCGTTACTCGTCTGATTGGTTTTGTTTTTGTCGTTCTTTTCGTCGTCTATTGGTTTCTTGTTTTGGTTGTTTTTTCGTCGTCTTATTGGTTTCTTGTTTTGTCGTTTTTCGTCGTCTGATTGGTTTCTTGTTTTGTCGTTCTTTTTCGTCGTCTGATTGGTTTCTTGTTTTGTGTTCTTTTTCGTCGTCTTATTGGTTTCTTGTTTTTGTCGTTCTTTTTCGTCGTCTATTGGTTTCTTGTTGTTGTTGTTCTTTTTCGTCGTCTGATTGGTTTCTTGTTTTGTCGTTCTTTTCGTCGTCTATTGGTTTCTTGTTTTGTCGTTCTTTTTCGTCGTCTGATTGGTTTCTTGTTTTTGTGTTCTTTTTCGTCGTCTTATTGGTTTCTTGTTTTGTCGTTCTTTTTCGTCGTCTTATTGGTTTCTTGTTTTTGTCGTTCTTTTTGTCGTCTGATTGGTTTCTTGTTTTGTTTTTTGTGTCTTTTGGTTCTTGTTTTTGTCGTTCGTTTTTCGTCGTCTTATTGGTTCTTCTTGTTTTGTTGTGGTTTCTTTGTCGTCTCATTGGTTTCTTGTTGTTATTGTTGTTTTTTTCGTCGTCTCATTGGTTTCTTTGTTTGTTGTTTCGTGTTTTTGTCGTTCATTGGTTTCTTTGTTTTGTGTGGTTTTTCGTCGTCTCATTGGTTTTTGTTGTTTGTTGTCGTTTTTTGTCGTCTCATTGGTTTCTTGTTGTTTTGTTGCTTTTGTCGTCTCATTGGTTTCTTGTTGTTGTTGTGGTGTTGTTGTTTTTTCGTGTCTCATGGTTCTGTTTGTTGTTGTTGTGTTCATTTTGTGTCTCATGTTCTTTTTGTTGTTGTTGTTGCTTTTTCGTCGTCTCATTGTTTCTTGCTGTTGTTGTTGTGGTTTTGTCTGTCATTGGTTTCTTTTGTTGTTTTCTGCGTCTCATTTTTCTTGTTGTTGTTGTGGTTCTTTTTTCGTTGTCTCACTGGTATCTTGTTGTTGTTGTTGTTGTGTTTTTCGTCGTCCTGTCATTGTGTTTTTGTTGTTGTTGTGTTCATTGTTCTTTGTCATTGGTTTCTTGTTGTTTGTTGTTCTCGTCGTCTCATTGGTTTCTTGTTGTTGTTGTGGTTCTTTTTCGTTGTCTCATTGGTATCTTTTGTTGTTGTTGTTGTTTTTTTCGTCGTCTCACTGGTTTCTTGTTTTTGTAGTTTTCGTCGTCTCATTTGTTTGCTTGTTGTTGTTTGTTATTATTGTTGTAGTTTCTCGTCGTCTCATTGGTTTCTTGTTGTTGTTGTGGTTCTTTTTCGTTGTCTCATTGGTATCTTGTTTGTTGTTGTTGTTGTTTTTCGTCGTCCACTGGTTTCTTGTTTTTGTTGTTTCGTCGTTCATTTGTTTCTTGTTGTTGTTGTTGTTGTTTTGTTGTAGTTTTCGTCGTCTCATTGGTTTCTTGTTGTTGTTGTGGTTCTTTTTTCGTCGTCTCATTGGTTTCTTTGTTGTGTTGTTTTTCGTCTTTCATTGGTTTCTTGTTGTTGTTGTTTTTGTCGTCTTTGTTTCATTGGTTTTTGTTGTTGTGTTGTGTTTTCGTCGTCTCATTGGTTTCTGTTTTGTGTTGTTTTTCGTTCTTTGTTCATTGGTTTCTTGTTGTCGTTGTTTTTCGTCTTTTCATTGGTTTTTGTTGTCGTTGTTTTTCGTCTTTTCATTGGTTTCTTGTTGTCGTTGTTTTTTGTCGTTTCATTGGTTTCTTGTTGTCGTTGTTTTTCGTCTTTTCATTGGTTTCTTCTTGTCGTTGTTTTTAGTCTTTTCATTGGTTTCTTCTTGTCGTTGTTTTTCGTCTTTTCATTGGTTTCTTGTTGTCGTTGTTTTTCGTCTTTTCATTGGTTTCTTGTTGTCGTTGTTTTTCGTCTTTTCATTGGTTTCTTGTTGTCGTTTTCTTCGTCTTTTCATTGGTTTCTTGTTGTCGTTGTTTTTCGTCTTTTCATTGGTTTCTTGTTGTCGTTTTTTCGTCGTTTTTCATTGGTTTCTTCTTGTCGTTGTTTTTCGTCTTTTCATTGGTTTCTTCTTGTCGTTGTTTTTCGTCTTTTCATTGGTTTCTTGTTGTCGTTGTTTTCGTCTTTTCATTGGTTTCTTGTTGTCGTTGTTTTTCGTCTTTTCATTGGTTTCTTGTTGTCGTTGTTTTTCGTCTTTTCATTGGTTTCTTCTTGTCGTTGTTTTCGTCTTTTCATTGGTTTCTTGTTGTCGTTGTTTTTCGTCTTTTCATTGGTTTCTTGTTGCGTTGTTTTTTCGTCTTTTCATTGGTTTCTTGTTGTCGTTTTTCGTCTTTTCATTGGTTTCTTTTGTCGTTGTTTTTCGTCTTTTCATTGGTTTCTTGTTTCGTTGTTTTCGTTCTTTTTCGTTGGTTTCTCTTGTTGTCGTTTTTTTCGTCTTTTCATTGGTTTCTTGTTGTCGTTTTTTTTCGTTTCTTTTGTCGTTTTTTGTCTTTCTTCTTTTGTTGTCTTTCTGGTTTTTTGCGTGCTTTTCATTGGTTTCTTGTTGTCGTTGTTTTTCGTCTTTTCATTGGTTTCTTGTTGTCGTTTTTTTCGTCTTTTCATTGGTTTCTTGTTGTCGTTGTTTTTCGTCTTTTCATTGGTTTCTTGTTGTCGTTGTTTTTCGTCTTTTCATTGGTTTCTTGTTGTCGTTGTTTTTCGTCTTTTCATTGGTTTCTTGTTGTCGTTGTTTTTCGTCTTTTCATTGGTTTCTTGTTGTCGTTGTTTTTCGTCTTTTCATTGGTTTCTTGTTGTCGTGTTTTTCGTCTTTTCATTGGTTTCTTGTTGTCGTTGTTTTTCGTCTTTTCATTGGTTTCTTGTTGTCGTTGTTTTTCGTCTTTTCATTGGTTTCTTCTTGTGTCGTTTTCTTTCGTTTTCATTGGTTTCTTGTTGTCGTTGTTTTTCGTCTTTTCATTGGTTTCTTGTTGTCGTTGTTTTTCGTCTTTTCATTGGTTTCTTGTTGTCGTTTTTTCGTCTTTTCATTGGTTTCTTGTTGTCGTTGTTTTTCGTCTTTTCATTGGTTTCTTGTTGTCGTTGTTTTTTCGTTTTCATTGTTTCTTGTTTCGTGTTTTTCGTCTTTCATTGGTTTCTTGTTGTCGTTTTTTTTTTTCATTGGTCTTCTTGTCGTTGTTTTTTCGTCTTTTCATTGGTTTCTTGTTGTCGTTGTTTTTGTCTTTCATTGGTTTCTTGTTGTCGTTTTGCTTCGTCGTTTCATTGGTTTCTTTTGTCGTTGTTTTTCGTCTTTTCATTGGTTTCTTTTGTCGTTGTTTTTCGTCTTTTCATTGGTTTCTTGTTGTCGTTGTTTTTTCGTCTTTTCATTGGTTTCTTCTTGTCGTTTTTTTTGTTTTTTCATTGGTTTTCTTGTTTTTCGTTTTTTTCGTTTTTCATTGGTTTTTTCTTTGTCGTTTTTTTTCGTCTTTTTCATTTTTTCTTGTTGTCGTTTTTTCGTCTTTCATTGGTTTTCTTGTTGTCGTTGTTTCTTCGTCCTTTCATTGGTTTCTTGTTGTCGTTGTTTTTTCGTCTTTTCATTGGTTTCTTGTTGTTCTTGTTTTTCGTCTTTTCATTGGTTTCTTTTGTCGTTGTTTTTCGTCTTTTCATTGGTTTCTTTTGTCGTTGTTTTTTTTGTTCTTTCATTGGTTTTTCTTTGTCGTTGTTTTTCGTCTTTTCATTTGGTTTTCTTTTGTCGTTGTTTTTCGTCTTTTCATTGGTTTTCTTGTTTGTTGTTTTTTCGTCTTTTCATTGGTTTCTTGTTGTCGTTGTTTTTTTCGTCTTTTCATTGGTTTCTTGTTGTCGTGTGTTTTTCGTCTTTTCATTGGTTTCTTGTTGTCGTTGTTTTTCGTCTTTTCATTGGTTTCTTCTTGTCGTTGTTTTTTCGTCTTTTCATTGGTTTTTGTTGTCGTTTTTTCGTCTTTCATTTGGTTTCTTGTTGTCGTTTTTTTCGTCTTTTCATTGGTTTCTTGTTGTCGTTGTTTTTCGTCTTTTCATTGGTTTCTTTGTTGTTTTTCGTCTTTTCATTGGTTTCTTGTTGTCGTTGTTTTTCGTCTTTTCATTGGTTTCTTGTTGTCGTTGTTTTTCGTCTTTTCATTGGTTTCTTCTTGTCGTTGTTTTTCGTCTTTTTCATTGGTTTTCTTTTGTCGTTTTTTTCGTCTTTTCATTGGTTTCTTGTTGTTGTTTTTTCGTCTTTCATTGGTTTCTTTTGTCGTTTTTTCGTCGTCTTTCATTGGTTTTTTGTTGTCGTTTTTTTCGTCTTTTCATTGGTTTCTGTTGTCGTGTTTTTCGTCTTTTCATTGGTTTCTTTTGTCGTTGTTTTTCGTCTTTTCATTGGTTTCTGTGTCGTTTTTTCGTCTTTTCATTGGTTTCTTGTTGTCGTTGTTTTTCGTCTTTTCATTGGTTTCTTTTGTCGTTGTTTTTGTCTTTCATTGGTTTCTTTTGTCGTTGTTTTCGTCTTTTCATTGGTTTCTTTTGTCGTTGTTTTTCGTCTTTTTCATTGGTTTTTTTGTCGTTGTTTTTCGTTTTTCATTGTTTCTTTTTGTCGTTTTTTTTCGTCTTTTCATTGGTTTCTTTTGTCGTTGTTTTTCGTCTTTTCATTGGTTCTTGTTGTCGTTGTTTTTCGTCTTTTCATTGGTTTCTTTTGTCGTTGTTTTTCGTCTTTTCATTGGTTTCTTCTTGTCGTTGTTTTTCGTCTTTCATTGGTTTCTTCTTGTCGTTGTTTTTCGTCTTTTCATTGGTTTCTTTTGTCGTTGTTTTTCGTCTTTTCATTGGTTTCTTGTTGTCGTTGTTTTTCGTCTTTTCATTGGTTTCTTGTTGTCGTTGTTTTTCGTTTTTCATTGGTTTCTTGTTGTCGTTGTTTTTCGTCTTTTCATTGGTTTCTTTTGTCGTTGTTTTTCGTCTTTTCATTGGTTTCTTGTTGTCGTTGTTTTTGTCTTTTCATTGGTTTCTTCTTGTCGTTGTTTTTCGTCTTTTCATTGGTTTCTTTTGTCGTTGTTTTTCGTCTTTTCATTGGTTTCTTTTGTCGTTGTTTTTCGTCTTTTCATTGGTTTCTTGTTGTCGTTGTTTTTCGTCTTTTCATTGGTTTCTTGTTGTCGTTGTTTTTCGTCTTTTCATTGGTTTCTTCTTGTCGTCGTTTTTCGTCTTTTCATTGGTTTCTTGTTGTCGTTGTTTTTCGTCTTTTCATTGGTTTCTTGTTGTCGTTGTTTTTCGTCTTTTCATTGGTTTCTTGTTGTCGTTTTTCGTCTTTTCATTGGTTTCTTGTTGTCGTTTTTCGTCTTTTCATTGGTTTCTTCTTGTCGTTTTTTTTCGTCTTTTCATTGGTTTCTTGTTGTCGTTTTGCTTCGTCGTCTCATTGGTTTCTTGTTGTCGTTTTGCTTCGTCGTCTCATTGGTTTCTTGTTGTCGTTGTTTTTCGTCTTTTCATTGGTTTCTTCTTGTCGTTGTTTTTCGTCTTTTCATTGGTTTCTTGTTTTCGTTGTTTTTCGTCTTTTCGTTGGTTTCTTGTTGTCGTTGTTTTTCGTCTTTTCATTGGTTTCTTGTTGTCGTTTTTTTTCTTCTTTTCATTGGTTTCTTGTTGTCGTTGTTTTTCGTCTTTTCATTGGTTTCTTGTTGTCGTTGTTTTTCGTCTTTTCATTGGTTTCTTGTTGTCGTTTTGCTTCGTCTTTTCCTTGGTTTCTTGTTGTCGTTGTTTTTCGTCTTTTCATTGGTTTCTTGTTGTCGTTGTTTTTCGTCTTTTCATTGGTTTCTTGTTGTCGTTGTTTTTCGTCTTTTCATTGGTTTCTTGTTGTCGTTGTTTTTCGTCTTTTCATTGGTTTCTTCTTGTCGTTGTTTTTCGTCTTTTCATTGGTTTCTTGTTGTCGTTGTTTTTCGTCTTTTCATTGTTTCTTGTTGTCGTTTTTCGTCTTTTCATTGGTTTCTTCTTGTCGTCGTTTTTCGTCTTTTCATTGGTTTCTTCTTGTCGTTGTTTTTCGTCTTTTCATTGGTTTCTTGTTGTCGTTGTTTTTCGTCTTTTCATTGGTTTCTTGTTGTCGTTTTTCGTCTTTTCATTGGTTTCTTGTTGTCGTTTTTCGTCTTTTCATTGGTTTCTTCTTGTCGTTTTTTTTCGTCTTTTCATTGGTTTCTTGTTGTCGTTTTGCTTCGTCGTCTCATTGGTTTCTTGTTGTCGTTTTGCTTCGTCGTCTCATTGGTTTCTTGTTGTCGTTGTTTTTCGTCTTTTCATTGGTTTCTTGTTGTCGTTGTTTTTCGTCTTTTCATTGGTTTCTTGTTGTCGTTGTTTTTCGTCTTTTCATTGGTTTCTTCTTGTCGTTGTTTTTTGTCGTCTCATTGGTTTCTTCTTGTCGTTTTTCGTCTTTTCATTGGTTTCTTCTTGTCGTTGTTTTTCGTCTTTTCATTGGTTTCTTCTTGTCGTTGTTTTTCGTCTTTTCATTGGTTTCTTGTTGTCGTTGTTTTTCGTCTTTTCATTGGTTTCTTGTTGTCGTTGTTTTTCGTCTTTTCATTGGTTTCTTGTTGTCGTTGTTTTTCGTCTTTTCATTGGTTTCTTCTTGTCGTTGTTTTTCGTCTTTTCATTGGTTTCTTGTCGTTGTTTTTCGTCTTTTCATTGGTTTCTTGTTGTCGTTGTTTTTCGTCTTTTCATTGGTTTCTTGTTGTCGTTGTTTTTCGTCTTTTCATTGGTTTCTTGTTGTTGTTTTTCGTCTTTTCATTGGTTTCTTGTTGTCGTTGTTTTTCGTCTTTTCATTGGTTTCTTGTTGTCGTTGTTTTTCGTCTTTTCATTGGTTTCTTCTTGTCGTTGTTTTTCGTCTTTTCATTGGTTTCTTCTTGTCGTTGTTTTTCGTCTTTTCATTGGTTTCTTGTTGTCGTTTTGCTTCGTCGTCTCATTGGTTTCTTGTTGTCGTTTTGCTTCGTCGTCTCATTGGTTTCTTGTTGTCGTTTTTCGTCTTTTCATTGGTTTCTTGTTGTCGTTTTTCGTCTTTTCATTGGTTTCTTGTTGTCGTTGTTTTTCGTCTTTTCATTGGTTTCTTGTTGTCGTTGTTTTTCGTCTTTTCATTGGTTTCTTGTTGTCGTTGTTTTTCGTCTTTTCATTGGTTTCTTCTTGTCGTTGTTTTTCGTCTTTTCATTGGTTTCTTCTTGTCGTTGTTTTTCGTCTTTTCATTGGTTTCTTGTTGTCGTTGTTTTTCGTCTTTTCATTGGTTTCTTGTTGTCGTTGTTTTTCGTCTTTTCATTGGTTTCTTTTTGTCGTTGTTTTTCGTCTTTTCATTGGTTTCTTCTTGTCGTTGTTTTTCGTCTTTTCATTGGTTTCTTGTTGTCGTTGTTTTTCGTCTTTTCATTGGTTTCTTCTTGTCGTTGTTTTTCGTCTTTTCATTGGTTTCTTGTTGTCGTTGTTTTTCGTCTTTTCATTGGTTTCTTGTTGTCGTTGTTTTTCGTCTTTTCATTGGTTTCTTGTTGTCGTTTTTCGTCTTTTCATTGGTTTCTTCTTGTCGTTGTGGTGTTGGTGGTTTTTTCGTCGTCTCATTGGTTTCTTGGTGTTATTGTTGCTGTTGTTTTGGTTTTTCGTCGTCTCTTTGGTTTCTGTTGTTTTTCGTCGTCTCTTTGGTTTCTGTTGTTTTTCGTCGTCTCTTTGGTTTCTTGTTGTTGCGGTTGTTTATTTTTTTTTTTTTTTCGTCGTCTCATTGCATTCTTGTTGTTATTGGTGTTGTGGTTTTCCGTCGTCTCATTGATTTATTCTTTTTGCTGTTGTCGTTCTTTTTCATCGTCTCATTGGTTTCTTGTTGTTTTTGTCGTTCTTTTTCGTCGTCTCATTGGTTTCTTGTTGTTGTTGTTCTTTTTCGTCGTCTCATTGGTTTCTTGTTGTTGTTGTTGTTTTTCGTCGTCTCATTAGTTTCTTGTTGTTCTTTTTCGTCGTCTCATTGGTTTCTTGTTGTTGTTCTTTTTCGTCGTCTCATTAGTTTCTTGTTGTTTTTGTCGTTCTTTTTCGTCGTCTCATTGGTTTCTTGTTGTTGTTCTTTTTCGTCGTCTCATTGGTTTCTTGTTGTTGTTCTTTTTCGTCGTCTCATTAGTTTCTTGTTCTTTTTCGTCGTCTCATTGGTTTCTTGTTGTTCTTTTTCGTCGTCTCATTAGTTTCTTGTTGTTGTTCTTTTTCGTCGTCTCATTAGTTTCTTGTTGTTGTTCTTTTTCGTCGTCTCATTAGTTTCTTGTTGTTGTTGTTCTTTTTCGTTGTCTCATTAGTTTCTTGTTGTTCTTTTTCGTCGTCTCATTAGTTTCTTGTTGTTGTTCTTCTTTTTTGTCGTCTCATTAGTTTCTTGTTGTTCTTTTTCGTCGTCTCATTAGTTTCTTGTTGTTGTTCTTTTTCGTCGTCTCATTAGTTTCTTGTTGTTTTTCGTCGTCTCATTAGTTTCTTGTTGTTGTTCTTTTTCGTCGTCTCATTAGTTTCTTGTTGTTGTTGTTTTTTCGTCGTCTCATTAGTTTCTTCTTGTTGTTGTTCTTTTTCGTCGTCTCATTGGTTTCTTGTTGTTGTTGTTCTTTTTCGTCGTCTCATTAGTTTCTTGTTGTTGTTCTTTTTCGTCGTCTCATTAGTTTCTTCTTCTTGTTCTTTTTCGTCGTCTCATTAGTTTCTTGTTGTTGTTCTTTTTCCTCGTCTCATTGGTTTCTTGTTGTTGTTGTTCTTTTTCGTCGTCTCATTGGTTTCTTGTTGTTGTTGTTCTTTTTCGTCGTCTCATTGGTTTCTTGTTGTTGTTCTTTTTCGTCGTCTCATTGGTTTCTTGTTGTTGTTGTTTTTCGTCGTCTCATTGGTTTCTTCTTGTTTGTTGTTGTTTTTCGTCGTCTCATTGGTTTCTTGTTGTTGTTGTTCTTTTTCGTCGTCTCATTAGTTTCTTGTTGTTTTTCGTCGTCTCATTAGTTTCTTGTTGTTGTTCTTTTTCGTCGTCTCATTAGTTTCTTGTTGTTGTCGTTCTTTTTCGTCATCTCAGTTTCTTGTTGTTGTTTTTCGTCGTCTCATTGGTTTCTTGTTGTTGTTGATGTTCTTTTTCGTTGTTGTCGTTCTTTCTCGTCGTCGTCGTCGCTGTTTTTGCAGTCATTTTTCTTGTCCTTGTGGTTTGTGGCAGTCTTCTTGTTCCAGTTCTCATTTCATGGTTAATGATATTTTTTTCTCGTCCTTTTGTTTTCTTGCTGGTGTGTGCGTGTGTATGTTGCTATTGTGTGTTACTTTGCTTTAGCTGGTTCATCTTTATTGTTGTTGCCGTCTTGTTCTTTTATTTTCCGCATTGTTTGCTTGCTGCTTTAATCCTTGATTCTATTTTTTTACCATTTTGTTGGAAATGTTTATCCTGCCTTGTGTTTTCTGTATATTTTGTTCTCCATATTCATATCCTTGTTATTCCTGGTGTTTTTTTCTTTGCCGTATAGTTGTCTTTTTTTGGTTTGTTTCTTACTTTGGGTTTTGATTGCTTCCTTCTGTGTGTTTTGTTGTTGTTGTTGTTCTTCTTTCTTTGTTTCTTTGATCATTTCTTGATGCGATTGTAGTTTTTTTCAGTGACTGTTTCTTTTTTTTTGTAGCGTTTCTTTGATTCTTTCTGTGGTTGGTTGTTCCTTTGATTCTTTTCTGTGGTTGGTTGTTCCTTTGATTCTTTTCTGTGGTTGGTTGTTCCTTTGATTTTTTCTGTGGTTGGTTGTTCCTTTGATTTTTTCTGTGGTTGGTTGTTCCTTTGATTCTTTCTGTGGTTGGTTGTTCCTTTGATTCTTTTCTGTGGTTGGTTGTTCCTTTGATTTTTTCTGTGGTTGGTTGTTCCTTTGATTCTTTCTGTGGTTGGTTGTTCCTTTGATTCTTTCTGTGGTTGGTTGTTCCTTTGATTTTTTCTGTGGTTGGTTGTTCCTTTGATTCTTTCTGTGGTTGGTTGTTCCTTTGATTCTTTCTGTGGTTGGTTGTTCCTTTGATTCTTTCTGTGGTTGGTTGTTCCTTTGATTTTTTCTGTGGTTGGTTGTTCCTTTGATTTTTTCTGTGGTTGGTTGTTCCTTTGATTTTTTCTGTGGTTGGTTGTTCCTTTGATTTTTTTCTGTCTATTATTGTTTCTTTTTTTGGACCGTTTCTTTGTGTTGATTGATTGTTCTTTTGTTCGTTCGTTCTTTAATTTAACGTCTTTTCACTATAAGTGATATTAGATATTCTCTTGTTCCTGTCCGCGATTGTTTCCTGTTTTGAAGGTTTTCCTTGTCTTATTGGTTTTTTTTTTCCTCGATTGATTCTTTATGTAATTGCTATTTTCTCTTTGTGGTTGTTTCTTTCTGCGATTGTTTGTGATTGTTTCTCAGTGTTTCTTTGTGCCATTGTTTCTGTCATTGTTGTTTCTCAGTGTTTCTTTGTGCCATTCTTTCTGTGATTGTTGTTTCTCAGTGTTTCTTTGTGCCATTGTTTCTGTAGTTGTTGTTTCTCAGTGTTTCTTTGTGCCATTGTTTCTGTGATTCTTTCTCAGTGTTTCTTTGTGCCATTGTTTCTGTCATTGTTGTTTCTCAGTGTTTCTTTGTGCCATTGTTTCTGTATTTGTTGTTTCTCAGTGTTTCTTTGTGCCATTGTTTCTGTATTTGTTGTTTCTCAGTGTTTCTTTGTGCCATTGTTTCTGTATTTGTTGTTTCTCAGTGTTTCTTTGTGCCATTGTTTCTGTAATGGTTTCTTTCCGTGATTGATTTTTTCTTTGCTTCTGATTGTATTTTTCTGTCATATTTTCGTTGATACTTTTGTTGGTTGCTTTCTTTGTTTTGTTATTTCTGCGATTGTTTGTTTCATTCTTTATCTAGTTTTATGTTTCTTTGTGCTTTTTTGTTTTTCTTTGTTTTCAGCTTTAATTTTCCTTTCTTTTGTATTGTATTCATCTTTGTTTCTTGTTTTGACGGTAGTTTCTTTCTTTGAATGTTTTGAGTATTTCTTTCTTTATTCGTTTTTTTCCCCTTCTGTAATTGTTTCTCGCAGTGAATCTTTGTTTCCTTCTTTGATTGCTATTTTTTTGTTGTTTACTTTGAATTATGTTTCTTTGTTTCTTCCTTAATTTTTTTTTTTTTTTTGTCTTGATTTTCAATGTAAGTTATGTTTCTTTATTTGCTTCCGTATTAGATAATTTCTCGTTTCGATCGTTTTGTTTTCTTGTTTTCTCGTTTTTATTGATTTATTCTTTTTTTTTTTTTTTTGGTCTTCTTTCTGGCGAGATGGTTACCATGTGGCATCGGAAGCTGGGCGGTGATTATCTGGCCAGTGGTGAGAGGTTTGTCATCTCCCCACCTTGCCATTCGGCTTGTGACAAGTAACCGATGACTAGGCCCGAATGAATCGTGCAGCGCGTGGACAGCCCCCCTTCCCCCTTTGCTTAGCGAGATGGCTCATATGAGGTGCTGGGAGCTCTTGGAGGTCATTGGTTTCTTCTTGTCGTTGTTTTTCGTCTTTTCATTGGTTTCTTGTTGTCGTTGTTTTTCGTCTTTTCATTGGTTTCTTCTTGTCGTTGTTTTTCGTCTTTTCATTTGTTTCTTGTTGTCGTTGTTTTTCGTCTTTTCATTGGTTTCTTGTTGTCGTTGTTTTTCGTCTTTTCATTGGTTTCTTGTTGTCGTTGTTTTTCGTCTTTTCATTGGTTTCTTGTTGTCGTTGTTTTTCGTCTTTTCATTGGTTTCTTGTTGTCGTTGTTTTTCGTCTTTTCATTGGTTTCTTGTTGTCGTTGTTTTTCGTCTTTTCATTGGTTTCTTGTTGTCGTTGTTTTTCGTCTTTTCATTGGTTTCTTTGTTGTCGTTGTTTTTCGTCTTTTCATTGGTTTCTTGTTGTCGTTGTTTTTCGTCTTTTCATTGGTTTTTGTTGTCGTTGTTTTTCGTCTTTTCATTGGTTTCTTCTTGTCGTTGTTTTTCGTCTTTTCATTGGTTTCTTCTTGTCGTTGTTTTTCGTCTTTTCATTGGTTTCTTGTTGTCGTTGTTTTTCGTCTTTTCATTGGTTCTTGTTGTCGTTTTTTTCGTCTTTTCATTGGTTTCTTTTGTCGTTGTTTTTCGTCTTTTCATTGGTTTCTTCTTGTCGTTTTTTTCGTCTTTTCATTGGTTTCTTGTTGTCGTTGTTTCGTCGTTTCATTGGTTTTCTTGTTGTCGTTTTTTCTTTTTCATTGGTTTTCTGTTGTCGTTTTTTTCGTCTTTTCATTGGTTTCTTGTTGTCGTTGTTTTTCGTCTTTTCATTGGTTTCTTGTTGTCGTTGTTTTTCGCTTCTTTTTCTTTGGTTTCTTGTTGTCGTTGGTTTTTCGTCTTTTCATTGGTTTCTTCTTGTCGTTGTTTTTCGTCTTTTCATTGGTTTCTTTTGTCGTTGTTTTTCGTCTTTTCATTGGTTTCTTGTTGTCGTTTTTGTCTTCTTGGTTTCGTTGTCGTTTTTGTCTTTTCATTGGTTTCTTTTGTCGTTGTTTTTCGTCTTTTCATTGGTTTCTTTTGTCGTTGTTTTCATTGGTTTCTTGTTTTGCTTTGTTTCTTGTTTTCGTCTTTTCATTGGTTTCTTGTTGTCGTTGTTTTTCGTCTTTTCATTGGTTTCTTGTTGTCGTTGTTTTTCGTCTTTTCTTGTTTCTTTCGATTGTTTTTCTTCATTGGTTTCGTTGTTGTTTTTCGTCTTTTCATTGGTTTCTTGTTGTCGTTGTTTTTCGTCTTTTCATTGGTTTCTTCTTGTCGTTGTTTTTCGTCTTTTCATTGGTTTCTTGTTGTCGTTGTTTTTCGTCTTTTCATTGGTTTCTTGTTGTCGTTGTTTTTCGTCTTTTCATTGGTTTCTTCTTGTCGTTGTTTTTCGTCTTTTCATTGGTTTCTTCTTGTCGTTGTTTTTCGTCTTTTCATTGGTTTCTTGTTGTCGTTGTTTTTCGTCTTTTCATTGGTTTCTTGTTGTCGTTGTTTTTCGTCTTTTCATTGGTTTCTTGTTGTCGTTGTTTTTCGTCTTTTCATTGGTTCTTCTTGTCGTTGTTTTTCGTCTTTTCATTGGTTTCTTGTCGTTGTTTTTCGTCTTTTCATTGGTTTCTTGTTGTCGTTGTTTTTCGTCTTTTCATTGGTTTCTTGTTGTCGTTGTTTTTCGTCTTTTCATTGGTTTCTTGTTGTCGTTGTTTTTCGTCTTTTCATTGGTTTCTTGTTGTCGTTGTTTTTCGTCTTTTCATTGGTTTCTTGTTGTCGTTGTTTTTCGTCTTTTCATTGGTTTCTTCTTGTCGTTGTTTTTCGTCTTTTCATTGTTTCTTCTTGTCGTTGTTTTTCGTCTTTTCATTGGTTTCTTGTTGTCGTTTTGCTTCGTCTGTCTCATTGGTTTCTTGTTGTCGTTTTGCTTCGTCGTCTCATTGGTTTCTTGTTGTCGTTTTTCGTCTTTTCATTGGTTTCTTGTTGTCGTTTTTTCGTCTTTTCATTGGTTTCTTGTTGTCGTTGTTTTTCGTCTTTTCATTGGTTTCTTGTTGTCGTGTTTTTTCGTCTTTTCATTGGTTTCTTGTTGTCGTTGTTTTTCGTCTTTTCATTGGTTTCTTGTTGTCGTTGTTTTTCGTCTTTTCATTGGTTTCTTGTTGTCGTTGTTTTTCGTCTTTTCATTTGTTTCTTCTTGTCGTGTTTTTTCGTCTTTTCATTGGTTTTTTGTTGTCGTTGTTTTTCGTCTTTTCATTGGTTTCTTCTTGTCGTTGTTTTTCGTCTTTTCATTGGTTTCTTCTTGTCGTTGTTTTTCGTCTTTTCATTGGGTTTCTTGTCGTTTTTCGTCTTTTCATGGTTTCTTGTTGTCGTTGTTTTTCGTCTTTTCATTGGTTTCTTTTGTCGTTGTTTTTCGTCGTCTCATTGGTTTCTTCTTGTCGTTGTTTTTCGTCTTTTCATTGGTTTCTTGTTGTCGTTGTTTTTCGTCTTTTCATTGGTTTCTTGTTGTCGTTTTTCGTCTTTTCATTGGTTTCTTGTTGTCGTTGTTTTTTTCGTCTTTTCATTGGTTTCTTGTTGTCGTTGTTTTTCGTCTTTTCATTGGTTTCTTGTTGTCGTTGTTTTTCGTCTTTTCATTGGTTTCTTGTTGTCGTTGTTTTTCGTCTTTTCATTGGTTTCTTCTTGTCGTTGTTTTTCGTCTTTTCATTGGTTTCTTCTTGTCGTTGTTTTTCGTCTTTTCATTGGTTTCTTGTTGTCGTTGTTTTTCGTCTTTTCATTGGTTTCTTGTTGTCGTTGTTTTTCGTCTTTTCATTGGTTTCTTTTTGTCGTTGTTTTTCGTCTTTTCATTGGTTTCTTCTTGTCGTTTTTTTCGTCTTTTCATTGGTTTCTTGTTGTCGTTTTTTCGTCTTTTCATTGGTTTCTTCTTGTCGTTGTTTTTCGTCTTTTCATTGGTTTCTTGTTGTCGTTGTTTTTCGTCTTTTCATTGGTTTCTTGTTGTCGTTGTTTTTCGTCTTTTCATTGGTTTCTTGTTGTCGTTTTTCGTCTTTTCATTGGTTTCTTCTTGTCGTTGTGGTGTTGTGGGTTTTTCGTCGTCTCATTGGTTTCTTGGTGTTATTGTTGCTGTTGTTTTGGTTTTTTCGTCGTCTCTTTGGTTTCTGTTGTTTTTCGTCGTCTCTTTGGTTTCTGTTGTTTTTTCGTCGTCTCTTTGGTTTCTTGTGTTGCGGTTGTTTATTTTTTTTTTTTTTCGTCGTCTCATTGCATTCTTGTTGTTATTGTGTTGTGGTTTCCGTCGTCTCATTGATTTATTCTTTTGCTGTTGTCGTCTTTTTCATCGTCTCATTGGTTTCTTGTTGTTTTTGTCGTTCTTTTTTCGTCGTCTCATTGGTTTCTTGTTGTTGTTGTTCTTTTTTCGTCGTCTCATTGGTTTCTTGTTGTTGTTGTTGTTTTTCGTCGTCTCATTAGTTTCTTGTTGTTTTTTTCGTCGTCTCATTGGTTTCTTGTTTGTTGTTCTTTTTCGTCGTCTCATTAGTTTCTTGTTGTTTTTGTCGTTCTTTTTCGTCGTCTCATTGGTTTCTTGTTGTTGTTCTTTTTCGTCGTCTCATTGGTTTCTTGTTGTTGTTCTTTTTCGTCGTCTCATTAGTTTCTTGTTCTTTTTCGTCGTCTCATTGGTTTCTTGTTGTTCTTTTTCGTCGTCTCATTAGTTTCTTGTTGTTGTTCTTTTTCGTCGTCTCATTAGTTTCTTGTTGTTGTTCTTTTTCGTCGTCTCATTAGTTTCTTGTTGTTGTTGTTCTTTTTCGTTGTCTCATTAGTTTCTTGTTGTTCTTTTTCGTCGTCTCATTAGTTTCTTGTTGTTGTTCTTCTTTTTTGTCGTCTCATTAGTTTCTTGTTGTTCTTTTTCGTCGTCTCATTAGTTTCTTGTTGTTGTTCTTTTTCGTCGTCTCATTAGTTTCTTGTTGTTTTTTCGTCGTCTCATTAGTTTCTTGTTGTTGTTCTTTTTCGTCGTCTCATTAGTTTCTTGTTGTTGTTGTTTTTCGTCGTCTCATTAGTTTCTTCTTGTTGTTGTTCTTTTTCGTCGTCTCATTGGTTTCTTGTTGTTGTTGTTCTTTTTCGTCGTCTCATTAGTTTCTTGTTGTTGTTCTTTTTCGTCGTCTCATTAGTTTCTTCTTCTTGTTCTTTTTCGTCGTCTCATTAGTTTCTTGTTGTTGTTCTTTTTCCTCGTCTCATTGGTTTCTTGTTGTTGTTGTTCTTTTTCGTCGTCTCATTGGTTTCTTGTTGTTGTTGTTCTTTTTCGTCGTCTCATTGGTTTCTTGTTGTTGTTCTTTTTCGTCGTCTCATTGGTTTCTTGTTGTTGTTGTTTTTCGTCGTCTCATTGGTTTCTTCTTGTTGTTGTTGTTTTTCGTCGTCTCATTGGTTTCTTGTTGTTGTTGTTCTTTTTCGTCGTCTCATTAGTTTCTTGTTGTTTTTCGTCGTCTCATTAGTTTCTTGTTGTTGTTCTTTTTCGTCGTCTCATTAGTTTCTTGTTGTTGTCGTTCTTTTTCGTCATCTCAGTTTCTTGTTGTTGTTTTTCGTCGTCTCATTGGTTTCTTGTTGTTGTTGATGTTCTTTTTCGTTGTTGTCGTTCTTTCTCGTCGTCGTCGTCGCTGTTTTTGCAGTCATTTTTCTTGTCCTTGTGGTTTGTGGCAGTCTTCTTGTTCCAGTTCTCATTTCATGGTTAATGATATTTTTTTCTCGTCCTTTTGTTTTCTTGCTGGTGTGTGCGTGTGTATGTTGCTATTGTGTGTTACTTTGCTTTAGCTGGTTCATCTTTATTGTTGTTGCCGTCTTGTTCTTTTATTTTCCGCATTGTTTGCTTGCTGCTTTAATCCTTGATTCTATTTTTTTACCATTTTGTTGGAAATGTTTATCCTGCCTTGTGTTTTCTGTATATTTTGTTCTCCATATTCATATCCTTGTTATTCCTGGTGTTTTTTTCTTTGCCGTATAGTTGTCTTTTTTTGGTTTGTTTCTTACTTTGGGTTTTGATTGCTTCCTTCTGTGTGTTTTGTTGTTGTTGTTGTTCTTCTTTCTTTGTTTCTTTGATCATTTCTTGATGCGATTGTAGTTTTTTTCAGTGACTGTTTCTTTTTTTTTGTAGCGTTTCTTTGATTCTTTCTGTGGTTGGTTGTTCCTTTGATTCTTTTCTGTGGTTGGTTGTTCCTTTGATTCTTTTCTGTGGTTGGTTGTTCCTTTGATTTTTTCTGTGGTTGGTTGTTCCTTTGATTTTTTCTGTGGTTGGTTGTTCCTTTGATTCTTTCTGTGGTTGGTTGTTCCTTTGATTCTTTTCTGTGGTTGGTTGTTCCTTTGATTTTTTCTGTGGTTGGTTGTTCCTTTGATTCTTTCTGTGGTTGGTTGTTCCTTTGATTCTTTCTGTGGTTGGTTGTTCCTTTGATTTTTTCTGTGGTTGGTTGTTCCTTTGATTCTTTCTGTGGTTGGTTGTTCCTTTGATTCTTTCTGTGGTTGGTTGTTCCTTTGATTCTTTCTGTGGTTGGTTGTTCCTTTGATTTTTTCTGTGGTTGGTTGTTCCTTTGATTTTTTCTGTGGTTGGTTGTTCCTTTGATTTTTTCTGTGGTTGGTTGTTCCTTTGATTTTTTTCTGTCTATTATTGTTTCTTTTTTTGGACCGTTTCTTTGTGTTGATTGATTGTTCTTTTGTTCGTTCGTTCTTTAATTTAACGTCTTTTCACTATAAGTGATATTAGATATTCTCTTGTTCCTGTCCGCGATTGTTTCCTGTTTTGAAGGTTTTCCTTGTCTTATTGGTTTTTTTTTTCCTCGATTGATTCTTTATGTAATTGCTATTTTCTCTTTGTGGTTGTTTCTTTCTGCGATTGTTTGTGATTGTTTCTCAGTGTTTCTTTGTGCCATTGTTTCTGTCATTGTTGTTTCTCAGTGTTTCTTTGTGCCATTCTTTCTGTGATTGTTGTTTCTCAGTGTTTCTTTGTGCCATTGTTTCTGTAGTTGTTGTTTCTCAGTGTTTCTTTGTGCCATTGTTTCTGTGATTCTTTCTCAGTGTTTCTTTGTGCCATTGTTTCTGTCATTGTTGTTTCTCAGTGTTTCTTTGTGCCATTGTTTCTGTATTTGTTGTTTCTCAGTGTTTCTTTGTGCCATTGTTTCTGTATTTGTTGTTTCTCAGTGTTTCTTTGTGCCATTGTTTCTGTATTTGTTGTTTCTCAGTGTTTCTTTGTGCCATTGTTTCTGTAATGGTTTCTTTCCGTGATTGATTTTTTCTTTGCTTCTGATTGTATTTTTCTGTCATATTTTCGTTGATACTTTTGTTGGTTGCTTTCTTTGTTTTGTTATTTCTGCGATTGTTTGTTTCATTCTTTATCTAGTTTTATGTTTCTTTGTGCTTTTTTGTTTTTCTTTGTTTTCAGCTTTAATTTTCCTTTCTTTTGTATTGTATTCATCTTTGTTTCTTGTTTTGACGGTAGTTTCTTTCTTTGAATGTTTTGAGTATTTCTTTCTTTATTCGTTTTTTTCCCCTTCTGTAATTGTTTCTCGCAGTGAATCTTTGTTTCCTTCTTTGATTGCTATTTTTTTGTTGTTTACTTTGAATTATGTTTCTTTGTTTCTTCCTTAATTTTTTTTTTTTTTTTGTCTTGATTTTCAATGTAAGTTATGTTTCTTTATTTGCTTCCGTATTAGATAATTTCTCGTTTCGATCGTTTTGTTTTCTTGTTTTCTCGTTTTTATTGATTTATTCTTTTTTTTTTTTTTTTGGTCTTCTTTCTGGCGAGATGGTTACCATGTGGCATCGGAAGCTGGGCGGTGATTATCTGGCCAGTGGTGAGAGGTTTGTCATCTCCCCACCTTGCCATTCGGCTTGTGACAAGTAACCGATGACTAGGCCCGAATGAATCGTGCAGCGCGTGGACAGCCCCCCTTCCCCCTTTGCTTAGCGAGATGGCTCATATGAGGTGCTGGGAGCTCTTGGAGGTGACTGTTTGGGCGGTGGTCAGGCTTTGTTGTTCTGGGTCCAATCCAGCACCCTCCCGTGTTTCTTGTTAACGTTTCTCTCTATTTGCTTGTGTCTTAAGTCGTTTCTTTGTTTCTCGTTTGGATTTTATTCTTTTCTTAATCATTTTCTTCTTATTTTGTTTCTGTATTTCATTGTTTCTTTCTGTCTTTCTTTCTTGCTTTTTTTTTAAAATAACGTTTTCTTAATTGTTTTGACATTAATTGCTTCTTTTATTTTATGTTCTTCTTTATGTGATTTTATTTCTTTGATTTTGTGTTCGGTTATTTGTCCTTTTTCTGTGATTATTTATTTCTGTGATTGTAGGTCTGTCTGTCTTCGCTGTTTCTTTGTTTCTTTCTTAGTTTCTTATTCTGATGTGTATCTTTTTGTTTGCATATCCGTTTCTGTGATTGTTGCTCTTCTTGTTCTTCGTGTTCTTGTTCTTCGTGTTCTTGTTCTTGATCTTCTTGTTGTTGCTATTATTGTTATTGTTCTCGCTTTTGGTGTTGTTCTTCTTGTCCTTATTGGGGGTTTTTTCCTTGCCCTTTTTCTTCTTGCTGTTTTTTGTTCATCTTCTCTTTTTTTTCTGTTCTTGTTTTTTGTTCCTGTCCTTGTTCTTCTCTTGTCCTTGTTGTTCGTGTTCTTGTTGTTCATGATCTCGTTCTTGTTTTTGTTTTTCTCATTCGTGCTCTTCTTGGTCATCTTGTTCTTGTTGCTGTTACTGAATCATGCAACGCATGGACAACCCCCTCCCTGCTCCATGTTTGGCGAAATGGCCACCGTGTGGCGACTTAAGCTGGGAGGTGATTGTCCGGTCTGTGGTGACGCATTGTTGCTCTGTGTTCCATCCAATACCCCCGACTGTATGTTGTTAACGTGTTTTATTGTGGTTGTTTTTGACTTCTTGTTGTATGCTTTTTGTTTTGAAGTTTGTTCTTTTGTGTGTGTGCGTATGTTTTGTGTTTTGTTGTTGTTTTTATTCCACTTGCTCTTGTTCTTCTCTTTTGTTCTTTTGCTTTCGTCTTGTTTTTGTTCAACTTTTAACATTTTTTCTTTTGTTGTTCATGTTGGCATGTATAAGTCACTTCATGAGGAAAGGTGAATTAGAGCACCTGGTCACAACAGAAAGCTGGAGGGAAAGAACACCAGGTAGACCCAGGGAGAAAATATTGGACGGACTTGCAGGGTGGCTGAGGACAAAGATGGTGGAAGATGTGCTTGCGGCGACAAGAGATAGATGCATATGGAAGGCCATGATCGCCAATGCCATGCGGCAGGGCACTTCATGATGATGATGATCATGTTGGCGGTCTTGGTGCTGTATGGCGTCGTTTTCGTTCTTGTTGCTTTTGTTGTTGTTTTCCTGTTTTCGTTTGTGTTTGTCTTGTATTAGTTTTGTTTTAAATTTTCCTCTTCCTGTTCCTGTTAGTGTTGTGGCGTTGTGACACTGGCATTTGTTGATAATGTTATAATGATGATGTACTCCATGATGTCAGGTTTTGCTCTTCTCCCCATGTTCTTTCTTCTTGGTCTTTGTCTTTATCCTCTTTGTTGTTGATCCTCTTTTTCTTATTGCCCTTGACATTTATTTTTTGGGGGTGGAATGAGGCTTGCTTTTTGTGTGCATTGGTTGCTTTGTGTTTACATGTATGTTTCGGTCATTTTTCAATGGTGGAGTCAAGTTTTTTTTTACTTGCCCTTCTTGCCTTTTGTCTTCATCTGTATTCCAGTTCTTTCGTTTCATTTGTCCCATGTCTTTTTCTTCCTTCTCTTCTTGTTCCATTTACTTATTTCTTTGTTTTTCTGTTCTTGGCTTTCTTTTGCATTTCCGCCAAATGTTTCTTCTCCTATTCTTTTTGTTTCTTTGTTTCCCTTCTTTTTGTTTGTTATCGTGTTCTTAGGTTCTTGTTTCAGTTGTGTTGCCGTGTCTTAGTTCTCCCGTTTTGTTTGTTTGTTTGCTTCTTGTTTTCTTGATCATACGATCTTCTTTGTTTTGTTTTCCTGTTGTTTTGTTGGGTTTTTATTAATCATGGCGTACTTGTCTTTCTGTTGTTTTCGCGTTTAATTTTGTCGCCTAATTTATGCTCGTTCTGCCTTTGGCCTCAATGTTTTGTTTTGCTTTTCTAGCATCTTTGATCCTCCCTTATTGGTGTAATTGTTCTTGATGTATTTCTTATTCTCGATTTTTTCCTTTTTATTCGTCTTCTTCATGCTGTTCATGGCGGGTTTTTGTGTGTTTGTGTGTGTGTGTGGTGTTTTTGTCGCTGTTGTTATCATTGATGTCCTTTTTCTGTTTGTTGTCGTTCTGCTTCTCATCGTTTCTGCTCTTGCTGTTCTCCTGGTTTGCTTGTTGCCACTGTTTTTGTTTCCATTTCTGTTCCTGTTTGTTGTTTCTGTTGTTTTCAACTGTGTAATGACAATCATGGGTTTTCTTTATATTGCGTTTTGGTCAGGTTTTCTTCTTGTTTTGTGTGTTTATCTATTTGTTTGCGTGTTTTTTTTTAATTTTGGTTTTGTGTTGTTTTGTTTCATATTGCAAGCTTTGTGATTGTTTTTCTTTTTGCTTCAATTTTATGTCGTATATGTTGTTGTTCTTTTTGTTGTTATCTTTCCCTCTTCTTTTTTTAAAACTTTTCTTGTTGTCCTTGTTCTTGTTGTCCTTGTTCTTGTTGTCCTTGTTCTTGTTGTCCTTGTTCTTGTTGTCCTTGTTCTTGTTGTCCTTGTTCTTGTTGTCCTTGTTCTTGTTGTCCTTGTTCTGCCTTTTTCATTCGTGTTTCTTCTTGGTTTTTTTCATTTCCTCTTCTTCATTTTTTTGTTCCTTCCTTTTATTTTATATATGTTTGGAGTGTTTTGTTTTATTTGTTTTCATTTTTGGTTTCTCCTTCTTTATACGTTTTTTTCTGGTTTCTGTAACGTATGTAATGGAAGACTTACTTGGTTTTGATCTTCCTGCTGCTGCTGCTGCTTTTTACGATGCAGAGCGTACGCTACTATCCTGGCGTGGTGTGAGGTCATTACGGACAAACTGCAATAAAGTGAGACCAAAATTACAAGTGCAAAGAATTACACAAAATTCGTAAATAGACAAATATAAAAATTTTAAAAAGTCCAAATGATTTGATAGATTCAAACGCGCATGGATACAGACACACACAGGTAGACAGTGGATGCATGTCGATAGACAGGGGCGGACAGATGGATGGAAGTACCAGATTCCACGACAAAAGAACTGCCCGTTGCAGATTCGTGTAGAAAACTCGTTTTCATAGGAAAACAAAAACACATGCTCATGCCAGACAATCAAAACAGACAATCAGTAAGTCATACGCACTTAACATACAAACAAGCCTATTAGTCTCTGAACGGTTGCACAGTCGCACGAATCTGGAACAGATTCAAAAGGAAATAGCAGATACAGTGTTCCGGAAACTTTAGGAGCATTTCAAGTCACTGCACTCAAATTAGGGATTCTTTCCGTTTATGTTTAAAAATGAACTCCTCTTGGTTTGAAGGATGTACCATTTTGCGCTGTATAACTAACATTTCACAACAGGAAAGAAAATCTCAGTTGGACAATTTTCTCGCCGCTGTGATCGAACAAACTAGATTAGATTGGATTGGATGGCATTGGGTTCATTGTTTTTTGGATGTAACGCAGTTTTGCCACGTGAAATGGGGGTTGACATTCATGGAGAAAGCATATCGCCATCGTACGGCGCCACCTCCCTTTGTTATATCTGTATGCATGTATTTTTGTTTACCTTAGGGTGTTTTCTTTTGCTAAATTCTGCCAAAGAAAACTGCTTTGCTGCCGAAGGTTTTTCAACATACCGAAAATAATTGCTGCTTACGGCATCTTCGTTTACTACAATGGTTGTTACTGTTTAAAGCCCAGCTGCTTGCCCAGCGCTATGTCAGGGTTACAACCTTACAAAAATGCACACATCTCGATGACCCTGACAAAAAATGGAAAGGAAATTAAGTACCGATAACAACGCATTTGCACACTAAACTAAAGATATGCTAGCGGCATTGATCATTCCCTTACATGAGGTTTTAAAAACAAAACCTGAACACAAGCAAAGATCACTAAAGACACTAAAACATGGCCTAAATTACCAAAAATTGCCTCTGCGTATCGTGTTTCTTTAGAGCCAAAAATGTTAATACCTGGACCAACAGCCAATATCAATAGAAAACAGAAAATTTCTGCCACTGAATTTTCCTAAGGTGGGGATGCCATCTATTCTGAAAGATCATCCGGCATCCACACCCCACCCCACCCCACCCACCCCCCTTTTCGGGTACAGCTTTTCGGTTTAGTGTGTCGTCTGATAGACTAGCACTCAGACCACCGCTCCAAGTGTAGTAGAGGGAGGAGAAAAATCACCGTCCGATGGGAACATAACTTGGATTTCTAGGTGCGTACTGTTTTCAGTAAGCCATCATCATGTGCCTGCCGCATGGCGTTGGTGATCATGACCCTCCATATGCATCTATCCCTTGTTGCCGTTAGCACATCTTCCACCCTCTCTGTTCTCAGCCACCCTGCACGTCCATCAAATATTTTCTCCCTGGGTCTACCTGGTGTTCTCTTTCCCTCCAGCTTCCTGTTGTGACTAGGTGCTCTAATTCCCCTTTCCTCATAAAATGGCCTAGAAATATTGCTTGTCTCTTCCTAATCTTCCTTATAGATGATCTTGTGTCTACCTCCATCAAGACTGTCTCGTTTGTTTTCTTTGCTGTCCATGGAACTCTCAACATTCTTCCTAGAAACCACACTTCACTGCCTCAATCTTGTTCTCGCTTTGCGTGTTGACTGCCACTAAACCATGCTCGTTTTAAACAGACTTTTGGATTGTGGCTTTCGTGGAGTTTGTCACACGAAACCAGAAGAATCAACACAGCGTTTGAAACTGTGTGGTCAGGTTCACAACAGATGACTATTTCTGTAATCTTCGGTAGTATATTTGTCAATATCACCGCCTGGTAGGCAAGAGACTGGGGTTCAAATCTCCGCCCCGGAGATTTTTTTTCTTAAGATAGGTAGAAACCTCAAAATCTTGCCTATGAAAAAGGTTTATTAGTGGTAGGCCTCCGTCAGTCGACGTCGACTATGGATGATGCGCCCGAGTTGACGCTTCTGGAGCAGCGTTGGCTGTGGCTGGTAAGGCCGATGCGGGAAAGGCCGTCTCTGCGACGTTGGATGCATGAATGGTTACTGGCATGGGATTGCCTTCACTAGAGCTTGCTTGCCACCTGGCTCTCACCTTAGCTAAGGTCTGGATCTTCTTTTCCCCCAAACCCGAGTTGTTTCTGGAGCACACTGCGCCACCTATTGCGATCGGCTGCTGTTGTCTTTCCAGCTCTCTGTGTTGATGTCCAAAGCTTTCATATCGCGCTTGCAGACGTCTTTTGGGGCGGCCAACAGATCTCTTGTCGGAGGTTAGTTCACCGTAAGGATATCCTTTGGGATACGTCCGTCTTCCTTCCGACGCACATGGCCACGCCAGAGCAGCCTGCGTTGTCTGAGCAGTGTGTGCATGGTGGGGAGACCAGCACATGCCAGGACCTGGGCGATTAGTAACTTGTCACCCCACACATACATCAACAACCTAACGCACGCGCGCTTTTAAGAATAGGCACACGCACAGGTACACACACACACACACACAAACAAAATCACTCACACACACTCTCATACACACACATGCGCGCACACACATACACACACACACGCGAGCGTGCGTGCGCCCACACACACACACGATCTGTTCAGTTACCTTCATCGAATAGAATCAGGGCCTTTAGAGGTGTGGCTGTGTGGCTTGTCAGCCATGTTGACAAAGGCAGACGTCAGTTTTCGTCCTTTGCTGTAAAGCAGAAGGGTTCTGGAACTCATCAGTACCGTCTGTTCTGGGGATGTCTGGAATGGTGTCCAGCTTAGACGTTGTTCATGAAGTTTCTTCAGTCATCTGTCAATAAGGAAAAGGTATCAAATGTGTTTCTACTCTTTGCGTGTGGTGGTGGTGGTGGTTGGTGATTGTGGTGGTGGTGGTTGTTGTTGGTGGTGGGTGATAGTGGTTGTGATGGTGGGTGATGGTGGTGGTGGGTGATGGTGGTGGTGGGTGGTGATTGATGGTGGTGAGTGGTGGTGGTGCTTGGTGGATGGTGATGATGGTGGTTTCCTCACACGGCGATTTCTTATTTGCATTCATGAATATAGAAACATTCATGTAAAATAATGTTTTGTCCGTTGTATACGTATATTTGCATAAGTGTGAAACAGGACTCTTGCCAAAGATGAAGTTGAAGGAGGACATGCAGTGTCTTCATCTGAGGGAGACACGATAGATGAGCAGACACCACCCAGCATCGTCTCAGCAAGATCATCAACATGCTCAGAATGCTGAACAACGAGTGGCGGTTCCCCCAAATCATGTGCCTTGCCCTGTGTTGTTGGCGATCATAGCCCTCCATACGAATGTATCTTTTGTCGCTGCAAGTACATCTCCCACCCTCTTTCTTCATCCACTCCACAAGTCTGTCCAGTATGTTCTCCCTGGGTCTACTTTGTGCTCTTTTTGCCTCTTCCTTTTGATGTTGTGACATGGTACTCTTAATTTCTCTTGCCTCATAAAACGTCCTGTAAATGTTGTCCGTCCTTCCCCAATCCTATTCATTAATGTTCTTCTTGTACTTGCCTCTTTCAAGACTGTCTCGTTTGTTTTCTTTGCTCTCCATATAACTCTTAACATTCTTCTTAGAAACTACATTTCAGCTGCCTCAATCTCGTTGACTTTGTATGTTGACTGTTCACGCCTCGCATCTGTACAACAAGATCGGTTCTATATAACATTGAAGAACTCTTTCCCCGGTGCCAATGGACAGGGATCTATCGTCAAGAACGCTGAATGCTTTCTTAACCTGTCCGGATCTGCTGGCCATCTCCAAAGTGCATACGCCGCCTGGTGAGATGACTGGAGGACGGAACATGATGGTCGGTGAAAGACAAGAATTCCCCTCATGCAGAGTGACGGCAGATGGCACAGCATGATGGGACAGGTTGACGGGTTTGAATGTCTGCGAACAGTCATCTCACCAGTTCCCCCAAATACAATACAAATACACAGTGGAATTGTACCAGAGCCATGTCCTTTTCACCCCACTTTACGGCTCAGAATGATGGAGGATGACAGAGAGCGACCTCACCAAGCTGTCAACCCTACACACAAGAAACTTTTGAAGAATCAGAGGAATAATCTGGCCTAACACCATCTCCAACCAGTAACTACTCCAAAAGAGCAGAATCACATTATCCAGACTGCCCTTCACTGGACATAATTAAAAAAATGATAACAGTAAGGCGCCAAAATCTTGATTCAAGAATCAAATCAAGGCACGCACTCCCATCACTCACCAAAGCGATCGCCAACAACGATCAAACCTCCAGGGCACCAACACACGCAAACTGGGCTGGGGGATCGGGTGGGGAACAGGACAGGAGTAGGGCGTGTGACCCCTGACCCAAGCCGTCATCTTCTGTCTCACGCACACACACACACACACACGCATTCACGCACACGCACGCATACACACACGCACGCACGCATACACGCACACACACACACTCGCACGATGCTAAGATGAGTAAACGTAAGCCTTTTCGACAAATAACCCTTGACCCAAGTTGTCTTCTGTCACATTTTTTCCACCAAGACCCCAGAAAGGCAAGAAGACTGACTGGGTCTCAAGGGAAGGGAATTGAGAAATGAACTTTTATCTCCAATACCAATAGTTTTTGCCAGGTCAGCCGGGCGAATGTCCTGCTCTTCACGATTTTCAACTGCCGTGGAATCTTTAGGGTGCGCAGGCCAGAAGGTACACGAGTCCGACTCGTTTTTCGTCCCCTTCCGAAGGGCTAGACGTCCAGTTCGATTTTCCGTCAAACTAAGGAGAAAAGTCGACGCCCCTTACGGTAAACGCACCCTGGAGCCGCGAATTAAGGTATTGGAAGGCGAACGTCTTAACCATTCTGCCAATTTTTCCCACGAAGGAAAACGCGAAAGAGGAAGACCAAGGATATCATGGCACGAACAGAACAAGGAGATCTCAAGGCCCTGAAAGACATACACAGGCCGACTCAGAACAGAGGAGGGGAGGATCTTCAGTGTTCTAGATGCCAATGATGTATTGGGATGTGAGTCAGTCCGTCATCAGATGGAGAACAGATTGGCACAGCCATCACAATGCTGATCCCTAGAAAAGTTGAGATCCTCACCACCTCACTATCCCTCTCGCAACCCCTCCCCCTTCCTCTATCCATCCCATCCCACCCCCACCCACCAGTTTTCAGTTTTAGTCTAGTTACTTACCGGGTCATCATGAAGATCGAACGAGATGGACCAGACGGTGGGGAAACGTGTAAATGTCGCCGTGTGATGTCTTGGGGTGTTGACACGGGTACTGGATGTGCGGGGGTTTTTGTCCACTGAAGGCACAGTGAAGGAAGATCACAGTGTCGGTCATCTTTCTGTGGACATAGGAACTCTTTATTAGAATGTATAATATAATTATGGTTCACAATATTCTGGTCATATATTTGTTGTGCCTGGATTTAAAAGGCGCATTGTTCTGGACGAAAACGGTAATAATCATGGTTCACAATACATATTTTGGTCTTCTGCAAGTTGTGCCTGGAATTGAAAAGGCGCACCGTTCTGGATAAAAATGGTGATAATCATGGTTCACGATATTCTGATTATGTGTTCGTTGTGCTTAGGATTAAAAAGGCGCACTGTTTCAGATACTGATATACCTGATGGACTGAACTCCGAACTGGACTGTATTGTGGTGTTTTGTTGTTCACAACGAATTTCAAGGTTTCCCGTGTGACAAACGGGCCGCTGGTTCCGGGGAAAGGAAATCGCCGAAGTGCGTTGTCACATTTTTATAGTGTATTTTTGTTAATTCATTTACATATATTTTTCTAGAGAATTTAGCAGACGCAGTTTTTTTTATTTTTTTTATTACCGAATGATCTTCAACGTGCGCTAGATGTATACTGTAGACTTAAGTTTATTACTTCATCTTAAAAGACTAGCAACCAGACCACCACTCAAGGTCTAATGGAAATGGGGGGAGGGGGGGGCAGACAAATACGATCATTAATGGAGTCTGGGTTTCTTGTATCCTACGTCGATCAGCTTTATTGTTATTGTTGTTATTGTTATTTAAAGCCCAGCCGGCTGCGTAGAGCCACATCAGGGCTACAACCGTTTCAAAACAGGGAAAAAAGAAAATTAAGTAGGGCCTACACATATCAGTGCATTCGCTCACATATAATCAGAGGAGACGCCCCTGGCACAGACCACTCCGTCCAATTTATCGCCCAATGGGTTTAAAAATCATAATGAGTGAATACAAATTTAAACATAGATAAGGACACTAAAACATACATACATACGCATATCTCATTTTCCCAGAGGTAAAAAATTGCACTTAATACATGCACCCAATCACCAATCCTAAGAGAAAGTACGTAAGACTTTATCAAACACATACAGGTGAATAGACCAGCAAGGCAGGAAATGATAGGAAGTCATGACAGAAGACAAACGAACAAGGCAGAAACAGTGATAGACAAGAGGAAATTTCTAGCACAGAATTTCCAGAAGGTGGGGATATTATTTATACTGAAAGAATCCCTGGCATCCCAACGGGGAGGGTGTGTGGTGTGTGTGATCAGCATTAGTAGTAGTAGTAGTAGTAGTAGTAGTAGTAGTAGTAGTAGTTGGGACTGGCTTTCAATGGCCTAGGCCTTTCGGCCTATTTACGTCCCCTCTTTCTCAACTATTTATAAAACAGGTGTTAATGCGCATTTTCTTTTTGTTTGCACAAGCCTAATCAGGCCTTTAATTATCATAATCGAAAAAAAAAGTTCTTTAAATTTTGGAATTTCGTCCAAAAAATTCTTGAATTTGTTAGTATCTTGTGCAAATTTTATGTTAGTTGGTAGTTTATTCCACAAAGGGGCTACTCGATGTGAAAAAGAAAATTTTCTTGTGTTAGTACGACAGTGCTGAATTAATCTTTCCTTCCTTGTTTCTTGTGATATT